>CM023483.1:18339819-18417625 GCA_013339685.2 Hyalomma asiaticum | reverse complement strand
GTGCGTCTCTTATAGCACCAGCTATCTTTTCAGTGGATTACATTGAGAGTGACACCCCGAAATTTCTTTTGACTCTCGCTCATTTCGGTTTCTTCGTTCGAAAACTGCTAATGGGTACCTCTGTTGCTTCTTCGGGACTGATGTCGTCGATCTTGGACACTGTCACGTCGTCGCTAAATATACTTTGTGAGCATCCACATTATAAATAATTCAGCTTTATTTCTGAGACGGTTCCATGCTTCTGCATTTCAGCAGTTTTTCATGCTACCCATTGGTAAAGGGTAACTCATATAACAGTACTTGAACTTATTCTGTGCACAGTATTCGGCAAAAGACCATTTCATATGGTAGGAGTACATAATATTATTCAACATTCTTGGTTTTCATTTAGAATTATCAACATAGTATTCAGATGCCTTCGGTAATAAGCTTCAAATAGGACTTGCGGTGCACGAGGATGGTAATTCGCATCGATCAAAATTGAATGTTTCAAAAGTGAAATTACATGCACTCGTTACGCCGAGATGTTTCTACAGCGGGTTCATAATTCGAGGACATAATGCAGCGTGCAAAAATTTTAAATACTTTAGGATCTTTCCTGCAGTGTCTTAGACCATGCCATTAGCCCTTGGTCCGTGCGAAGTAAAAGGAAACACACACACACACACACACACAACACACACCACACAACACCACACACACACACACACACCGCACGGCACGCACGCACACACACACCACGCACACACACAAACAGACATACACACACGCGCGCGCGTGTGTGCTAAGTTCAACCGTCATGTACTCCTTACGAAACCGGAGCATCAACGGAGCATTTACTAATAATTAAAGAAATTGCAGAATGCGGTCATTATTTTTCTTCTGCATTATTAGCTACCGAACCCAGACGGTACTCGATGTTCTTGTACCGATCGCTCACATATTGAAACAAAAACAAGCAGTGCAGAGCCAACATCTGGTCCTTTCTGTAATACTTTCTATAACAGCAGAGCTATGAGTGTCCGCCGCTGGTGTGTCCCGTCACTTTTCGAACGGAGCGTTCCATTGTCTGCGATCCACTACCCTCGGCCACGGTCGACCCGCTCTTGCCCTCAACCCACTGCTACACGATTAGTGATTATGCGAGGGCAAAAAAAAAAGAATGAAAGCTGCTATTGTGCCGTGGACGTGGTGAAAAAACTGAGAAAATCGTAGATAAAATCACAAGGAAAACACGGGAGAACGAAAGCTCCGTGTTTCAGCAGATTTCCCGCTTGGTAGAACCCGCCTTGTAGTTTCCTTTTTTTTTAAGCTAGCACAAGCAGTGGGATCACCGCATATCTGTCACTGCGCTCGTGCAAGTGGCAAATGGGACACTGAAGTATAAAGGAAGCCGCAAGTTGCCCTTCTTCTAGATTTTGGGAGCAACGTAATGACAATGCGTGTGTGTGTGTGTGTGTGTGTGTGTGTGTGTGTGTGTGTGTGTGTGTGTGTGTGTGTGTGTGTGTGTGGTGTGTGTGTGTGTGTTGTGTGTGTGTGTGTGTGTGTGTGTGTGTGTGTGTGTGTGTGTGCGCGCGCGCGCGCGCGCGGGTCCGCTAGTCATATCGCTAAGGCGAAGGCGCCAGACAGCCACAATCAGTGCCATACAGACGTGTGATGTTGCAGTGTTACAGTGACGGGAGGTGACACTTGGAAACAGTTCAACGCGGCGTTTCACGTTCAGCCGTCGACATAATCAGGCCATCCTTGGTTGCCCTCAGGTTCTTTGACTTCTCAAGCAGAAATTCTCAAATAGCTGCATTAAGAATTACGGCACTAGGCCTACAATGCTAAATGTGCGTAGTATACTGCACCGACAGTTAATGCTGCATTTGTTAGTGTTGTGAAAGTTCATGTTCTATTTATTTCTCGATAATCCTAGCTAGGACTGCCAAGTAGATAATCAAAATGGCACTGCAATAATCCCTCGTCGTCCAAGTGCAAGGATATTCGAGTAGATGGGTCCTACTAATGAATGAATGAATGAATGAATGAATGAATGAATGAATGAATGAATGAATGAATGAATGAACTACTTGTTTATTTCCTCGTTTCAGGACCCACCTGTCCAGCACGGTTCTGAAAATTCCGTGCTTAACCGTGTCAAAGCGCATAAGAAAATTGAAACACACTTTCCAGCGAAGCCGTTTATTACACGCACTTAGAATAAAAAATTCTGCTGTCCGTGATTAAAGCATTCGTTTTAAAACATTTCCCGCATACACATGACCTCTTTAAAACCTTGCCCACGTATAACGCTGCCGAGCACTTGCCAAGGAATCTATTGTCGTTTATGACTTCCTTCTAGTATAGTGCACCGCCTAATAGAATGCAAGGTAAGGGGGCAACCGCGCAGTGTTCTAGAGATCCTAGATTCTCCATACCAAAACTCGACCCTCGGTTTCTGTGCTCACAATAAACAATGCGATGTATTGTTGTGCGCATCGTTTAGTTCCTTGCGTTTTCCTTTATTTCGCTTTATTGTGTTCGTCAGTTTCCAAAGGAGGAGTACTTTCGGTTTCAAAGGACAGCTGCTGGCGTGGTTCCCTCTTTCTTTCCCTCCGGGGTTTCTGTGTTCGGGCTTGCATAACAATAGAATCATCATCAATACAACAAATAGCACGCTAATAAAGCTGTTAGCGCGCAGTCACGTTGTTCCTCTTTTTTTATTTGTGCCAAACATTCGACGAACATCGGTGCTAACGGTGAACGGATATGAGGAAACGAGTACGAGTTCTGGGGAGCCCAGGTAACGCCATCGCCGCTCTAATCGTGCTTGTTCGGTGCCACAGCGTGACGCTGGACGTATATATGCCACGAGCGTTAACAAGGAAACTGTCTTTTCCTTATATAGAGCGTCATCTGACATCGCGCCAAACGACAGCACATTGGTAATTGACCAACGCTTCTCTTTATTGAGGCGGAAAGAGAGAGAGAGAGGGGAGTTATGATTCGACTTGTAGCGCTGTATTTCCCTGTTCCTTCTTTTCTTATCACATGCTACGTCGCATTCATTGCACAACGGGGAAAGAGAGAGCCAGAGTCTATACATAGACGCTTTGATGCAATTGACGCGTTCCAAGCATCACGCTGGGCCTTAATTTTAAAGGACACTTACATAAAGTGCCAGTACGGCCTTTCAACGTTCAGCTCAAAGCTCTTTGTGCGCTATGCTGTGCCATGGTGACGGTCGCGATGTTGCGAGAGTTGGGAAAGGTTTAATCTCCACGTACAAAATTCGGTGCACGTGTGTGCTGGTAAATGCGTATAGGGATTTCTGTGCTCTTTAAAAGAAGGAAGGACTCCACTCCACTATTCGAGGTCCCCGGTAGTTAGGGTGGTTGTTGAGGGGGTGTACATTTAGTGAACTCAGAAGGAACATACTAAGAACACGAAGAAAAAGTTACGAGATTTTAAAAATGTGTTTAAAGAATAAATAACACCTTGAAAGCTCCCATAAACACTGTCTTGTCCATGTTACCCCCAAGGAGAGATGGCGAGTGTTACGATGATGATTGTGCTTGCCTGAGCTCGTTGGGTGAGCATAGGGGGGTTCTAGCCAACTAGTTTGACGAGGACAGGAACTGACGACACACCATTGGTGTATTGTCAGTCTTCCTGTCGCGCATCTTGCACTGCACACTCGAGAGCTACTGAAGGCACGGGGACCTAGAATGTCATAGCGAAGAAACTGAAAAAAAAATTATTCAGTGCAGTCCTCGTTTCGAACGGTCTGGGAAGTCTTTGTGTCTGCGAGTCTCCTAAAGATTCAAAACATACAGTACTTGGTCATAATAACGGCACTTATGGTACTAAAGAGAGTACTGTTTGTAAATGTGTGCCTTTGTCGGGCACGCACGAGTAGTAACGTATACGTCCTGGTCTCCCTTGGCCCGGCCACGGTGGTCTAGTGGCTATGGCACTCGACCCCTGATCCGAGGGTCGCGGGATCGAATCCCGGCCACGGCGGCTGCATATCGCTGCAGGCGAAATGTTAAGGCACAATTTCTGGGGCGCTCCACTACGGCGTCTCTCATAATCATGGCTGGTTTTGGGACGTAGAACCGCAGAAATCATCGTGGTCTTCTTTGGTCCATGAAGTACCATATATTTACAGAAAATGCGATTTGTAAAAGGCGCAAAAGATTTGAGCTGCACAAGTGTTTTCCGCACACAGACACTCTGACCTCATTTTTTTTTCTTCTGCAGGGGTGCGAAGCTTGAATACATATTACCGAACTCTATATGTAACATTTCTTTATATCACCATATCGCCCATATTGCAATTCGGAGACAAGAGGGACGCATGAAGATCGCAATAGCTATTTTTAGATTCCCCTATATGCCAGAGCTCTCGTATGTGCGCTTGTGTTGAAAGCGCGAGAATGACTGTATAACACAAATAGCCATATACGAGTCACTAGAAGACTGCACTGTTTCCCTTCCGAGAATACCCAGACCTTACGCAAACACAAATGCGGAAGCGATGCGAGGATGGTGTTGAGAAATGGCTAAAATAATGTACTATTGTTTGAAGGCCCTTATTTAGAGTTTTTCAGAGAGCCGGCTCTAAAATCGCAATGGCATTGAGTAGAGGGAAGTGTATTATGAAAGAGACAATCCTATGTGCCAATTTATTGTATATGCTCTATGAATTCTGGCCGTTTTGACTAAGCGTAACTTCTCAAAACATTCCCTGTTACCTTTGTATTCTTACGCAAAGCACAGCTAACAAAAAATAAGCTTTGCGAGCTCAAAAGCTCTCGAAAGTGAGGACGTCATGTCGATATATTACGGAAAATTTATGCCAATGGCAGCGCCTATCTTTCATTCTTTGTTGCGTCTTTTGATCTCTTCTGTCAGTAAAATTTAGCGCGTTGTTTTTATACCAGCGTAATTAATTTGTACATATCTCACGTCCGGAAGTGAACATTCGTTTCCGTAGTTGTTGCTTATCAACGTTCTTCCTATGCGGATTGATAAAAAGTCGTACTCTGCGATGAGGGAACTCGTGGAGGTCCACTATCCCTACATGAGTGCAAGTTCAAGTGCAGATGGAAGCTACGCTACGTAGCTCCGAAGGAGTTACTGTTCCAGAAACAAATGTGGGCCCTTATTCATAAAACAACTTACGACAAAATAAGTACGGCCAATCCTGAAGCTCGACATAAAATTATCAAAGCCGACCGGCCAATGGCAAAAACCACTTACGAAAGAGAAGTTCTGTGAATTCGACCCCTGGGCCCGTATTCACATAGACAACTTACGATAAAAAAGTTCGTAAGTGAAAATTTCAGCCAATCCTGATGCCGGAAATATCATTGCAAAAGCCGACCGACCAATGGCAAAGAGCACTTAAGAAAGAAGTTTTGTGAACTCGGCCCCTCCTTATTATGTCAATATGCTGCTATTGGCGTGAACATCGCATCCACAGAAGCCCCAGCTGGATGAGCTACGTGACAATCCTGCGTCGTTGGCATGAATGACTGTATTGGAAAAACAACCGACGAACATTGGTCTTTTTTGAGTGATTCATTTCTTTAATGCACAGGCACTGTAAGGGTTTGGTTATTTACATGTCAAGGCTGTTGCGTTTAAGGAACAGCAATGGCTCTCAGCGAAGAGGAGCTAACACGAAAATTGGCGCACTTACGGGATGCGAGTTCAACAGCATATTCTTAGATTGCACAATGTGCTCATCTGAGCACTTTTATTTTTTTACGTTACATACACATGAATTTAGCCCGGCCATAATGAATACGACGTGGCTAGGGCAGTTGCCTTATAAAGAATTCGTGGCTTTAAACAAAACTACTACATACCAGGTAGAATTTGTGACTATGGCATTGGGCTACTAGGCGCTAAGTCATCCTTTGGATTCAAGACTGCCACGACTGCCACGATATATTAATAAGAACGGATTGCAAAAGAAAAAGAAAAAGGAGAGAAATATAAAACCAAGAACGCTCGTATACATTTATTTAGGGCACATAAAGAACCCCAGATGGTATAACATGATCTGGGTCCTAAGATACAAAACTTTTAGTTCGTAAGGGTTCTATTGGCCAGCAAGCTTCGCTAAGGATATGTCCAATAACGATTGGTCGAATTATTCTCCAACGAACAATTATTACATCAAGGGATTTCGGAGTATTGTGATCGAAATTAATTAGCTCATGATTTTGAACTACTGTATAATTGCAATTTCGCTCATTTATGTTACGTGATCCTACACGTAAGCTTAAGTGACGCAATCTGCATTAGTACTTGATTTTATTATTATTATTATTATTATTATTATTATTATTATTATTATTATTATTATTATTATTATTATTATTGCTTTATGCGCGCCCGTTTAAATTCAACACACAGAAAGGAAGAACACACCCCCCGTTTTTTTTTTTTTTGTTGCTGTTCACAATATTAACTTCTGTAAATGCTGCTTGTATAAATCTGCCCTTTATGCCCATTACGGCTGTGGCAGGCCCATGTTGTATTTCAACTCTCGAACTATCGACTAAGTTTAATTATTATTAAAAAAAAAGCGGAAAACGAGATGTGTAACAATTTAGGCGTTGGGCTTACACCACGGCCGTAAGGCAGCCCGTTGTTTACTAACTCTAGGTGCCAGAAAACTAGGCGCTCCTATGCGTTATATATGGATGTGTGCTCGAATGCAGGCGACACTGCTGATTGCATTAGAACACGCACATGTTTCCATTTGCATCGCGTCATGTTACAAACGGAAACTCCGAGGGGATACATTTTGGTGTTTTGTTTTTTTGGTCGCGCACGTGTTTTCCACCGTTTCAACAACGCGCTTTCGCCTGCGGCGACGAAAGCGACATGTTGTGACAAACTTCATCCTTCATTGTTAGCGCGACCTGTTTGCCGAACGTGCGTATTCGCGGTCATGCAGAGGCGTAGAGATAGCACACCGGACGTCGTCGCTTACGCTGCCAGGCACACTGGCATTGTCAAAAGGTCGCCCACGCAAACTTCACTTGAACAGTGCTGCCATCGCTTGTTTTGCTGGCTTTCGTAAGCATCCGTTATGTGAACTACAATCTCGTACGTTCCACCTATGCAGACCTCAAATTGGCTGTTTTATAAGTGACGCAGTGTGCCAGCACAGTGACACACCACCCACTCATGAAGCACGCCGACGCCCAAACCGACCGTCCATCCGCGCGGCTTAAACAAAGCCTCTTCATCCTGTGAAGGTAAAGACAATCTTCAGTGAAGCATCCTAAACATAAAATTTTCGCTCGCCAGAGAGTAACCATTGTTTCCGGGCTGCTGTTGACACGAGGGAGCTGCTTGTTTTCCCCGAGGGCATTTACACGTCATGTGAAAGAGAGACGAAAGTGCTGCTGACGTCATCAGCGGCGAAGCAGCATATTTTTCGCCTGCGTCCACGCGCTCTTCACTGGTATCCCGTGGCCGCCCACGTGACTGGTTAAGGCGATAATACATGACTGTTTACCGTTCCAGGGCTTCGTATTTTGTTAACTGATTAGTTCGTTTACTTGATTGAGTGATACATTACCGTAACCATTTAAGGCCCTCAAAAGAGCACGACCTAAACGCCATATGACAAGGGAGGGAAGGAAATAGCCGAGTGGGAAAGGCAGGGAGGTACACGACAACTGGTAAGCTACGTTGAACAGGGGATAAGGGCAGAGGAAAGTTGAAAGATAGGTAGAAAAGGGAAAGAAAGGAAGTACATAGTACAGTGAGACAGAGACAGTCGCTCTTGTGCTGTGTGGGGCATCACTGTTAAGGGCTGAACACATGCTCCGATTTTGCATGCGATCCGACGTCCGACGTCGCACGGTCCGGCGTCCGGCTTCCGACGCTTCAACACACACAGGGCGACGAGCGATCGGCGAGTAGGCTCCGCCCACATCAGGCGCGTTGGCATACACGCTCGTAAAACATCGCATCCCTGTCGCTAAGTGCAAAATAAATCTTCGTACCAGGCTTACTTGGTTGCATAACAGTGCCGAAAAACATTGCCGATAAAACTATGCCTTCGCGAGCGACAAACCCGACACGACAGCCCACCGTCAGCGACGAGTTCGAGGGTAGGCCTAGCTGCCGACGACGTAGCCGTCGTCGTTCGCAATCAACCGCCAGCTCGCCACGAAGGGCTCGTTTTTGCCAACACAATTAACATTTGTACTCATACGTCGTATGTCAACGCATACGATTAGTTTTCTCGAAATAGATGCGAAGCGCAATGGTAAAAACGAAGCGAGCCGCTTCGGTGAAGCAGCCCCTGCCGATGTTTGTTTACGTTCGCGCCGCGGCCGCTTCCGATCTCTCGGGTGCTTTGGAAATGGGCGCTGCTTTGCAGATTGGTTCACTTTAGGCGTAACATTACTCAATGAGAATTAATTTCATGTCACAAACAAATCATAAGCAATATTTTCGACGCGATTCCATCGACACCGGCAAAATGCCTCGGTCGCCTCGGCGGGCCAAGACGAGAGATCTGCGCGTAAGCTCCGCCCTCACGAAGCGCGTCCGCGTACACGCTCGTAAGACATCGTATCCTCGTCAGTTAGTACAAAATAAACATTTTTGACAGCCTGGCTTGGTCATACAACACAGAAAAACACTGCCGATACCTTAGCGAGGGACTAGCACATAACAACAACCCCCAGTCAGTGACGACTACGAGGGTAGGCCTAGCTGCCGACCCTCTGAGTAGTAGTCGTTCGCTGTCAACCGCGAGCTCGTCACAACGTGCTCATTTTTACCGATACGATTAACATTTGCTCTCATATGTCGTGCGTGAACACATGCGATTAGTTTTCTCGAAACGTTGTTATAAATGAAGCGCTACGGCAGAAACGAAACGAGCCGCTTCGGTGAGGTGGCCCTTGCCGAGATGTTTGTTTACCTTTCCACGGCGGTTGCTTTCGATCTCTCCGCTGGTTTGGAAACGGGCGTTGCTTTGCAGATTGATTCACATTAGGCATAACACTACCTAATAAGCATTTATTTCGAGCCAGAAACAAGTCACAATCAATATTTTCCGCGAGATTCCAGCGATACCGACGAAAGCCTCGGCGCCTCGGTCACCTCGGCTCGGCAGGGCGATCGGAGCGGAGCAGTGAACCAATGGGCGGCCAGCAGCACGACGTCACGCGTCTCCCGCGCTGCCATTGGCTGCTGCCGTCCGACTTTTTCGTCCGGCGACGAGAAAATCTGCGCGGTTTGATGCTCGCCGGACGGCCGGAGCAGGAAACCGGTGCAGCAAAAACACCCTCGGTACACCCGGTACGACTGCCGGATTGCATCGCCGGACGTCGGATCGCATGCAAAATCGGACCATGTGTTCAGCCCTTTACAGCTGCCTGTGTAAGTCTGTTGTCTTCAAGAACTTTAGCACGGCCTTAGTCGCTTTCAGCTGGAATGCTTGTGTAGTCAACATTACAGAAAGGCATTGCCTGACATTCGTCGCTGGTCAAGGTGAGCAAGAGCAGATGCCAGTGAATGTTTAGGGATATTATATTGAGGACAGTCGCATAGATGTTTTACAGCGTCTTCTCGGTACGACAGGAATCACAAAGGCGGTTGTTGGCCATTATAATCCGACGCAAATGAGGCTTTTGTGACGGGGGAGTGAGGTGCCTCAAACAGGCCGGCTGGAGATTCTATAGGCGCCTTGTAAATGTGTCGGTCATGTTTCCTTCTGTGACATATTACAAGTGTTTACAAAAATTTTATAGCAGATTGTGTTTCCATCGGTTGCTTTACCCATTATTCTCTGCGTACCACACGTATTAGAAAATGCTGATAACGTTTTGATATCTGCAGCTATTAATCATACGCGGATGTTTGCCAGATAGTCTGTTGTACTACACTCAGCTCCGCGAGGTCAGTTGATCCGCCACGTCAACTGAAATCATTTCAGCCTAATTTTATTGATAAATACTGACATGTTTACTACCTATCTGGGACGAAAGCGCTATCTATCTATCTATCTATCTATCTATCTATCTATCTATCTATCTATCTATCTATCTATCTATCTATCTATCTATCTATCTATCTATCTATCTATCTATGCCTCAGTGCTCTCGCGGTAATGATAATAATTTCTGGGGTATTAGGTGTTAAAACCGCGATATTATTATGAAGCACGCCATAGTGGAAAGCTCCGGAAATTTTGACCATCTGAGGTTCCTAACGTGCACTGAAAACGAACAGTGCACGGGTCTCTAGCGCTTTCGCCTACATCGAAAATGCGATCGCCGCGGCCCGGATCGAAGCCGCCTCTTTTCGGTCAGGATGGAAGCACCATGACCATTGTGCTACCTCTGCAGACGGCGCTTTCCTGGCCGTCTCACTCACTTGGTATACACCAAAATTGGGATGACAGGGTGCAAATACATGATGAACGTGATTGATCTCGTCATCACTAACGCGACATACTTGTCATGGCGCCGCCACTGTGGTCTAGTGGCTATGGTACTCGGCTGCTGATCCGAGGGTCGCGGTATCCAATCCCGGCCGCGGCGGCTGCATTTCTATGGAGACAAAATGCCACAGGCCCGTGTGCTGTGCGATGTCAGTGCACGCTAACGAACCCCAGGTGGACGAAATTCCCGGAGCGCTCCACTACAGCGTCTCTCATATTCATAGTGTGGTTTCGGGACGTTAAACCCCAGAAATAAATCCTCAATGGTATACTGGTCAGGCGCGTTACGATAAACGACGATACGATAACGCGTGGTCCATACCCGCTGTGCTCGAAAGGGGTAGAGACACAGTTGTTTAAATTTTAAGGTCTACGTACTACATCATTCAAGGTGCAGTCAACATATACCTGCATAATTTGGTGTGGATACTTTGCGAGGATTAAACAAGACAAAAACATGTTATTAGTTGTAGAGAGAGAGAGAGAGAGAGGGAGAGCAAGAAAGGAATAGGAAAGGCAGGGAGGTTGTAGCCACAGCTGCATCCGCATCCCGCTCTCTGCATCCCACTGCTACATCACTGCGATGGCGAACACGTGACACCCTTGCACCAGCTGCGCTGTTCACTCAGATTTCACAGGCGTGCAAGGCCCCTACTTTCTGAATGAATGAATGAATGAATGAATGAATGAATGAATAAATAAATAAATAAATAAATAAATAAATAAATAAATAAATAAATAAATAAATAAATTTTTATATTTGGTGTGATACGGCCGTAGGTGTGACGGCCGTGCACGATTCTTGTAGTTGCGACTTTCATTGCTTCGATGTCGCGCTTCTTCGTCGAGTTGAACTGTTGGCTAGTGTGCGGTGGTCTTTTTGACTGAAACTGGACAGTGGTTGCTGAAACAATAGCTTTCCGACTCATCACGCCAACTATTGCCGCTTTCCGTAAAGCTGCTGGTGATGAAGCGTACACCCACCTCACAGCACCAAGGTCAAACGCTTTCTTATGTGAATAGCTCGAAGGCCACTGGGCTGCAGCATCTGTCAGAAATGTTGCCTTTCAACAACGCTGTACACCTAATTTTGGCACAAGGTGTTTTTGTTTGCAGTACCACAGGCAGTGGTGCGAACAGAGTTCGATATTTTTGAGCCGGCTGCGTGAGGTTCGAATAGGCCTTGGTTACACGGAGCCCGAAACACTTGTTTACAGCACTTGAATGCTTTCCACCACAACATATATATCTTGTCCTTCTTTTTTATAAGCGAAAAGAACAAGAAATTTCAGGCGAATTATAGTTACGATCACTCCTGGTTGGTTACCACGTAATTACACAAGGAAAGAGGATACGTAAACGCAATGGCTTCTCGATGCTAGAGAGCTCGTCTTGTCCTATATATTTGTTATGTATTCTGTGGAAACGAATACGCTTCTGACATCTCTAAAGAACGGTGTCGGCGGCATCAACTCAGAGCCATGAAGTAAAATACAAAGTAAAGAAAGAAGCAGGTGAGATGAACGTCGTTCGATATGCTGGAAACAAAATGAAAAATTCCGTATAAAAACGGCGTAATGAACGCACTTCTCTCTTCGGCCATCACACGGATGCGTCACAGTCGGGAACCGATGGCGCACTGCGCAAGTAGAGTATTAAAGTTGCCCGTAGCCTCCAAAACAGGAGCAGCAAAGGGGGAAAAAAGTTATTCGCTAGTGAATTCCAAACAAACAAACAAAAGAAAAGACAATATACGAAGTTACTTCACTGTCTGAAATGGCGCCGTGCCTCCATTTCCTTAATACAAGAATAATCACATTTTCAAACTGACACCAGCATCGAAGGCTTTATTCCTTTAAAATACTGTTTACATCTCTGCAGCTGCCACTTGCCAAGCTCCTCTATCACCGAAACGGCGACCTTTAGAGAGTTCGAGCATTGTGAATGAATGCGTATGGCACGCAGCCCTCGGCGGCCGAAGCGCGGAATCCTGTAAAGCGGTGATACGTTTGTGACAGTCTCCAGTGAACACAAGGAAATAGAAACGATGGCTGGTCTTTCTTTCACCTATTCAACCACTGACTGGAATAGAATGGTTTGAAATTTTTGTCGGGAATGCGCGTTGGCTTTGAAGCGCGTGGGTATCTCTGAAGCGACGGAATGTGAAAGACTGCCGAGACATTTTGACGTGATTGAATAGGTGGGAGGATTTTTCCGCTATCGGTTTCCGTGAAGCGCGCTCATAGGAAACGGAACGACCGTGCGTAGGTCGAACAGTTTCGAAATTCAATGGGCCAAAGCGCAGTGCAGGAGGATTGTTTACAGATTTGAGAGCAGTGCTAACATGCGATATCTCCCATTCTCTTTTTTTTTTCTTTCAGTATGGGTTTTATAAAGGACAAATAACTTACTACGTGTTTAGCCGATATCTTCGTAAAAAATTTAATGTTTCTTTTCACATTTGGCTCTTGACGTTAGAAAGATAACGAGACGGAGAGAGAGAGAGAGATGAAGAGGAAAGGCAGGGAGGTTAACCAGATACTAGTCTCTGGTTTGCTACCCTGCGAGAGAGTGAGAGAAATGGCAAGGCGATAAAGCAGATGGAAGTATCGCGTTTACTACCCTGCACTGGGGTTCAGAGGGGGAGTCAAAAAAGCAGAGAGCAAGTGAAAGTGAGGTTTAAAAAAAATTGGCAGATCCCACATGCAGTGGGAATCAAGGAAATGCGAAGCACGCATCAAGAACATAAAATGGATTTGCATTGTTGTCTCGCTATACCGAGTTTGGTACATATGAAGTTAACTAAACAGCCGCAACAGCACCATGACTGTGGCATGTAAACCACGCCCCTCATACGGGCATATAAAGATTCTAACTTTATGACCTGTCATTTACGTTCGTCACGCAGTCGTGTTGTGCCATAGCAATTTTGGCATACATTGGATTAAGGAAACGCGTGGCATGTAGATCATGCCGCTCATGACATGCATGTAATGATTTTCATGTTATGACCTGTCATTTATGGTCGTCATGCAGTCTTGTTGTGCCATACCAATTTTCATATGCATCCCATTCACGAAACGGCAGTACAGCGACAGGACCGTGGCATGTAAATCATGCCGCTCATGACATGCATGTCATGATTTTCATGTTATGACCTGTCATTTGGAAAGAAGTATTTGTTCTTGAAGACAGCAATGAGTGCTATGACTTAGTTATAAAAATTTTCAAAAACATTATATAGAGTCTTTCCCATCTCGGACTTACCGCAAACAAAAAAAGGTGCGCAAACCATGGATCACGCATGAGCACATCAAGCTCATCAAGCTCAAGAATAAGCTTTTTGACAATTTTCTACAATCGCGAAACATGGAAGACTTAAAAGAGTTTAAGAAATTCGGAAGTAAGTTGAATAAGGATATGAAACAATAAAAAAAATGAATATTATAAGCGTCTATTTGACAACGATTGCTTGCGTAGTGTGGAAGAAAATAAACGAGGTATTAAACAAAAATACCAAGGATAGTACGATCGATATCCTAGTCATAAATGACAAAATCACTGGTGGGACGGAACTCGCCAACCTTTTTAACGATTTCTTTGTTGAAATCGGAACTGGCACCTACTGTCGCGATGCTGCTAATCATATCCCGATATTATCCCACACAATGTACTTGCAGCCAACATCTGTCGCGAAAGTAACAATGCTGTATCACAAGCTAAGAAACAGCCGAAGCCACGATGTAGATGACCTAGAAATAAAACCAATCAGATGTGTTATAGACTTAATTGCACCAGTGATTACACGCATATACAACGTCATTCTCTCCACTGGACTTTTTCCAGACAACATGCAGGTAGCAAGAGTCTCAGTAATTTATAAGAATGGAGACAGAAATAGCTTAAGTAACTATCGTCCGGTGTCAATTTTACCTATTTTTTTCAAAGGGACTTGAGAAAGTAATAAACTGTCCTATTGAGAAATTCACTAGAAAATACAACCTATTAAGAGATTATCAATTCGGTTTCAGAAAGGGACATTGCACTGAGCCAGCACTTCTAGTTCAAAAAGGAGAAATATTGTTTAATTTTGAAAAAGAGTTAGTGACATTAGGTATATTTTTAGACTTCAGTAAGGCTTTCGATAGTGTAAACCATTGAATTTCATTTGAAAAATTAGAACGTTATGGGTTTCGTGGGAAAGCACTACAACTTATGAAATCTTATTTGAGAGCGCACCACCAATACGTCGAACTAAACAAACATAAATCACAACTTAGGACTATTGAATTTGGGGTTCCTCAGGGTAGCATATTGGGACCAATTCTCTTCCTTTTCTATATTAGCGATATTGTACGAATTTATGAGGGTTGTAAATATATTATCTATGCTGACGATTGCTCGTTACTGCTTGAAGGAAGAGACTTCGACACCATAACACGACAGGGAGATACATTCTGTCATAACTTACAGACCTCGTACAAGTTCAATAGGCTCATTCTTAATGAATCGAAAACTAAATGTGTGTTGTTCAGCGCCCCGGGCATTTTAGGAAAAAGTCGATGAATATATAACTCTAGGGCCATTTAAAATCAAAGTAGAAAAGCATATTAATTTTATCGGTGTAACTTTTTCAGAAAATATGTCTTGGAACGAACATGTGAAAGCTTTATTGACAAAACTTAGTAGAGCAGCCAGCGCATTAAGCCGGAACCGTCACACTTTTCCTACTAACATTAAAAGAATTCTCCATTTCGCACGATTTAAGTGTCATTTATATTATTGCACACTAATCTGGGGAAACACTACATTGTCAAACCTACAGCAAATACTCCTGGTGCAGAAAAAAGCTCTTCGATCATTAGAAAACGCCGCCTTTCTAGAACACACTGAACCTTTATTTCACAGACGCCATATTATGAAGATTCACAACATATACAAACATAAATTATTGAGAACCTACAAGAATGCCGCAGTGGGAAGAATAGAGTTATTTGAAGCAATACCAAATCTTCGAGCAAATGCAATTTCATATCCTTTCAGATATCACCCTCATTACCACGTACCTTTCTCGCGTACTCATTAAGGGGAAAGAAAAACTTGATTATGCACTGGCAACCACATTAAATGAACTAGATAAAATAAATGTAGACGTTCATAATATCACCAAGAGAACCTTACTGGATTTGTTCATGTAATTGTATTGAATGTACTTATGCTTCATACGTTGATGTTTCTTGTTTATTTTTCTTAACACAAGTCGAGCTACTATTTGTTCATAAAAATGTGTATGCTCTGCTAGATTTTCTTATGTTTCGTCCCGTCACTGCTGCTGTACGGGTGACCAGAGCTTAGTCAAGCTGCGCTTGCGCAGCTTTTTTCTCTGTTCCCCTATTTTCGCAGTGACAATACACTGTATTGACTGAAGCGAAAATAAAACTTTTTTGATTGATTGATTTATGATAATCATGCAGTCGTGTTGTGCCATAGCAGTTTTGGCATACATCCCATTAACGAAACGCATGGCATGTAAATCATGCCGCCCATGACGTGCATGTCATACTTTTCATGTTATAACCAGTCATTTACGTTCGTCATGCAGTCATTTTGTGGCATACCGATTTTCGTATACATCACATTAACGAAACGGCCAGGAAAGCACCAAGACCGTCGCATGTAAATCATGTCGCTCATGACATGGAAGTCATGATTTTCATGTTATGACCTGTCATTTACATTTGTCATGCAGTCACGTTGTGGCACGCCAGTTTCCGTAAACGTCCCATTAACGAACGCGTGGCATGTAAATCATGTCGCTCATGACACGCATGTCACGATTTTCATGTTATGATCTTTCATTTATGTTCGCCATGCAGTCATATCGTGGCATACCAATTTTCGTATACATCTCATTAACGAAACGGCCAGGAGAGCACCAAGACCATGGCATGTAAATCATGCCGCTCATGACATGCATGTCATGCTTTTCACGTTATGATCTGTCACTTACGTTCGTCATGCAGTCATGTTGTGGCATGACAATTTTTGTACACATCCCATTAACGAAACGACCAGGAGAGCACCAAGACTTGACATGTAAATCACGCCGCTCATGACATGCATATCATGCTATATATATGTTACGATTTGTCAGTTATGTTCCTCATGCAGTCATATTGTGGCATACCAATTTTCGTATACATCCCATTAACGAAACGGCCAGGACAGCACTAAGACCGTGGCATGTAAATCATGTCGCTCATGACATGCATGCCATGATTTTCATGTTATGACCTGTCATTTATGTCCGTTATGCAGCCATCTTCTGGCATACCAATTTTCGTAACATACATCGCATCAACGAAACGTCCAGGAGAGCACAAGGTCGTAGGCGGCTAGATAGATAGATAGATAGATAGATAGATAGATAGATAGATAGATAGATAGATAGATAGATAGATAGATAGATAGATAGATAGATAGATAGATAGATACGCTCAATGTCGCCGAAATTTGCTAAGAAATGCTTCGCATTTAAAATAAAGAAGAAGGAATGACAGTGACATTTTATGATGTGAACGTGGCTTACATGCAAGACTTTCCTGCGCACTGTTCATCGAACGTTTTAAACACGATTTCATTGTGTCCAAGTGTGGCGGTTTCTTCACGTTGTGTTAAATTAGTACGGCAGTGTATTTAGGAGACACTTCAAAGGCGTGTGGTCCATTCGGAAGCTCAACACAGTGTCTTGGGTCAAGCCCACAAACGTTAAGGTTGAACAGAATGGCGGCCGGAGACAAGAAAATCTCCATGATGCATTTCTTCAAGTATGTCTTTTTGACACGTACGTTCTATGTATACACATCTGTCAATGCTAAACGTACACTCTTATTCGCTATCATTCGCCTTATCAATCGTGGATCACGCCTATCTCCCCAGCGAAGCCTATTCGTTTCGTCTTTCTACGCCCCTGCTTCGCTTAACGTTACCTAGGCATCCTTCTAGAAATAATGTTGGATTGCGGCGTGCTTGGTGCTTTTTCCCTGGAGAGCGATTGTGTGCATATCCACGCGACTTTGCATATCCACGCGCTCGCTCTTGAATGATCTCAGAATAGTCACGAAATGGCGCTTCGGTGCTGCTTAGCTAGTACGTGAATTGATCAATAGATGGCGCTGCGGCGCTCGCTGTAGCGGCGCTCGCTCACAATGGAGGACGAGAACTAGGAGGCTTACCAGTAAGTATACAGCCAGTAACGAAACGGATGGGACGAAAAAGAGCGTTAAGAGCATGGTCAGAGCGGCGGAGAACTCGGATTAGATAGCAGGAATGGAGAAGAAGCCGGCATTGAACAACTACAGAAAAGGGAAAGACGAAATCAAGAGAGAAACATTTTACGATAATTCAAAGGGAAGCGCTTTACTGTTTGAGGCAAGGTCCGGTTGCCTGAGAACACGAAGTTACAGAGCGAAATTCAATAAAGAAGGGGACACATGTACGTGCTGTGGAAAAGCTAGGGAAACGACAAGTAATATTTTGATGCAATGTACGGATGTCGACCCAGGTGTAGCTGTGGACACTACCCTACAGGAGGCCATGGGTTTAAGGAGTAACACGGGAAAGCTGAACATGTCGGCGATAGAGATAAGTAAAAGGCGCTTAGAGTATTGGTGGCGCAAAAGTATGGATCAAACAAAAGCGCAACGTAGTTCGGTAAAGATTGTTACATCACAGCGGAACGATAATAGATAAAATAGGTAGACGAGGAGAAAAATTAGTTGAAAATATGTGTGATTCGGGAAAAGAAATGTTTGTAGAGGAAAAAGAAATAAAGCTAGAGCTTGGTGGCCCGGCTACCGCCCCGTTATAAAGGGGACGCTCCTAATATACATCCATCCATTTCGTTGTCGCGTCGTAGCCACGCTCGCGCTCGCCCTCGGCGCGCGAGCTCTCTCACTCTTCCATCTGCTGTCTTGTGATAGAGAGAGAGACAGAGAGAGCGAAAGGCGCGCGTTGACTATGGAAACGCTCTTTCTTCGATGAACGCTCTACCAGCTCGCAAAGAAGGAGAACGCGCCCTCACCCGCGAGAGACAACGTTGGCGCAGGCAGCGTCTTCTAGCGAGTTTCTTGATTGAAAAATACCGACTGCTCGCGCTGGAGAATCGTCCACCGGCCACCCATATATATATATATATATATATATATATATATATATATATATATATATATATATATATATATATATATATATGCACTGGATCTTGACTTGTAATGAAGTGCCGCTGGGAGATTTCACTTGTGCGTAGTTTAACCATAAGGATTCGTAGCGTGCGCGTTAACTAAATTAATCAGGAACTCGGCACGATCTACGATGAACATCCGGAGCTTCGCCCACTCATCATCATTCACTCCGTGGATATGCTGTGGATTTTTTTTTTTTGGCTATCTGTTCATCGGTTCAAGCCTCTTCCCCTGAGCTTCTCTTCTTGCGTGAAGCTTAGTAATCTTAGCATATCAAGGTATGTTTCGAGCTTTTGTGGATAAAATGTTTTAAGCAGCGAGTGAATGCAACAATATACCTTTATTGTTAAATGGAACAGGGTATTGCTACGAGGGATGTTTTCGTTGTTTTGTACAAAAAATGCCGTCCTCCATTCGTCGCAGGTTTTCTATCATTTTAAACTTACACGTGTTGTCAAGTACAGCCAACTACAAGAAAAACACGTGCGCAATCATATGCAAGCAACTACATAGAATTCTCAAGTCTCCTTGATGGTGCAGCTAACCCCCTCAGTGAGCTCTTACGTAAGCACAGTCTGAAAACGCACCTTACAATAGCATACGTGGTTCTAGCGATGCCGACCTCACCAGCCACCTTGTTTATCTGGGCGATGTGGAGGATGAGAACCCAGTCAGACGCCGATAAGGAAAGCCGACACGCGAACGGCTATCTCATGTGCAGGACTCCACGTGTCGCCCGGAGTGACGCTGGTGTCTCGGAGAAGCAAGCCGCAAATTTCCAGCCGAGTAAATAAACATAGGAAATATGCCCGCCACGAGTTCCACCGTCCTTGAGTGCTTTGATATGGTTGCGCTGACCCATAAGTCAGAGAGTCTTTTATGGCAGTGCAGATGCGCCCCCAGAAGAGCCGTTTAGCAGTACGGTTATGGAGCCGCAGGCGGCTAAGGAAGTTGCCCTCAGCCGTTCCAACCACTCACGATTTGTTTTTATTTATTTTTTTATTTATAAATACTGCGATCCTTCAGTTGAAAGATCATGGCAGGGTGGGAAAAATGTTCGAGAATGGGTACATGCAATTAAAGAAGCAATCAAAAACACAATAAATCGTACGATGTGAATATACAGGGCGAAGGTTCAAAAACGCTTATTTCAACAAATTCTTAGAGTAACATAACACATAATAACGTAACACGTAGAATACGGGTTACAGACTAACACAATAATTACAATAAAACAAATAATACAATGCAATAAGTAGTGATGGTTTAGGTGACGCTGTTTTCAAACAATGACAGTTTCTTATGTAAAACGACATCATTTGTCAGGCTATTCCAGTCATTCATAGTTCTAGGGAAGAATGAATACTTGTAGCAGTTAATCCGTGAAGGTAAAGGAGTTATCGTTTTACTGTGTCACTTGCGAGTTGCGTAACCGGAAGAATACCGAAGGATGCCTGCAGTGTCAACATTTAAATGGCCATTTATTAATTGACAAAAACTTAAGTCGGCAAGTGCGGTTTCTGTCCACAACGGGTTGCAGACCACTTTTTACAATAATTCAGATACCGATGTTCTACCGTAGGAGTTATAAATAAAACGTAAGCCTTTGTTCTGCACTTTTTCTAATTGATTAATATTACGTTTAGTGAATGGATCCCATATTATTACAGCATATTCCAACATTGGACGAATGAGTGTTTTATATGCTAGCATGCGTACAGACGGGGTAGAATATTTTAAGGAACATACGTTTTTCAAGTTTTTTATGTGGCGTACAGTCACGGAAGTAGCTGCGTTCATTTGAGTGCAGCCTTAGTCAAGTTCTCATCCTGTTATTCGTAGTGAGCGTACTGGTTGCGGTCGTCACGCCAAAACCAGTCGCTCCCAGAAAAGTTGAATTACTGGCGCCCTCTATGAAGTGGCTAAAGAAGCTAACGCAACTAATGCATTAATTTCTTCCATCACTTTTTTGAGGGCGCGTTGGAGTAGAATAAAGTTTTTACCGGTGCTGGCGTTTAAACCCGGCCTCCAACCCCCTCTCTAGACTACATACTCATGCTTGCGAGATAACTTATTTGAACCATACGAATCTCTACCACCTCACGGGGAAGGAAGGAAGGAAGGAAGGAAGGAAGGAAGGATAGATAGATAGATAGATAGATAGATAGATAGATAGATAGATAGATAGATAGATAGATAGATAGATAGATAGATAGATAGATAGATAGATAGATAGATAGATAGATAGATTCCTCACGGAATCACATTACATCCAATTTCTCAGTCCAGCGACCTCTCAATTTCTCAAATTTAATCCGTCGAATCCTTTCGCTTCGGCTGACAATTGCGAAAGAACAGGCAAGTGAATGGACATCTAATTGATAAATGACTGTGCAGCTGCAAGATGGGCGCTTGTGCGCTTATTTTATTGTAAGAAGTGTAATCCGCCTTCGCCCATATTGGTTCGCCGCGTGTCTCAGTGAGCTTCTGAAAAGTGAATGTGTCAGTTCGTATTCGTCGGTAATGAGGCCATCGCTGAATGAAGTAAAGGTAATTTGATTTTCAAAACAATATCGCTTCTCTTTCTCGTTCCCAGAATGCTAGGCTGAACTCATTTACGCATATGCACACGACAGACTAATGAGAGTAGTGTGGATTAGTAGAACTTGTCTTTGGGCGAGTTGGTTCATGCTTCGAAAGGAAAAAACGGAGCGCTAAAGAAACGACACGCAAAGAAAGAAAGTCCTATGTGCAGCCTCTTTCTTTGTGTGTCGTTTGTTTAGCGCTCCGTTTTTTCCTTTCGAAATAATGAGAGGAAATGAAAAGCGGCAGCAAGACCGAATGACATTTACCACACAGTGCGCATTCGTTCTCTTATAATACTCTCAGTTCTGTGTAAATTCATTTCAGACATAATACGGATTATTTGTGAGGGCGTACAAAGCTTTGAGAATATGTTGTGAAACTTACGGTCTTCAGTTTTTATTTTTTTATTCTATGCCTCTCCAGCTGAACATCCAAAGTAACGTCTTTTATGAGATATGGGTACAGACATTCACACCCAAGGAAAACAACTCCCTCGTCTCACTCACTGTTCTGATATTACGTGCGTCTTGCATTTTTAACATCCGTTGATTATTCGTACGAACGCGTTCGTGAGAAGTGGTAACCGCGGTAATTCTGCACTGTTCCGCCTTTTCATAGTACCAGGCTAATGTTAAATACACGCAAGGCTGTTTTCATTGGAATAATCACAATACAATAATTGATCGGGTTTTACATGCCGAAACCAGGTATGATTATGTGGTACGCCCCATAGCGAAAGGCTCCGAAGAAATTTTGATCAACCTGCGGTATTTTAACGTGCACCTATGCGTAAGACAGAGGCCTTCGTTGCATTTCGCCTCCATCTAAACGCAGCCACTGTGACCGGGATTCGATCCCGCGACCTGGAGCTTCGACAACACCTTGCAACTGAGCTATACCACAAGGGGTTCGTTATAATATCGGTTCCGCAGATTATCACACTCTTTGTTCTCTCACAGTTCTGAGAGAATCAGCTTGCAGTACATGAACCTGTACCAAGGTGGCGGTACAGCTGTCAACGTGGTGGTAATACGGAACGTTTCTAACGTTGGCCCGCAATTGATAAAAATGATCGCTTTTCTAGCTCAGTAAGGAGCCTACCTCGCGTTGAACTGCAGAAAATCTAAGCAAAACCCACACAAAGCAAAGACAAGCAGACCACAAACACAGGGACGACGGGTCACTGAACGCGAAGCCATTATATAACGTGAGTTCGCGTACCAACGCCATTTGATGTCAATTGCACTTCTCGTAGACACAGAGAGTGAAATCTCCCACCGGCACTTCATTGCAAGTCAAGACCCAGTGCATATATATATATATATATATATATATATATATATATATATATATATATATATATATATATATATGTTGCCGGTGAACGCTTCTCCAACGCGAGCAGTCGGTATTTCTCAATCAAGAAACTCGCTAGGAGACGCTGCCTGCGCCAACGTTGTCTCTCGCGGGTGAGGGCGCGTTCTCCTTCTTTGCGAACTGGTAGAGCGTTCATCTAAGAAAGAGCGTTTCAATAGCCAACGCGTGCCTTTCGCTCTCTCTCGGTCTCTCTCTCTCTCTCACAAGAGAGCAGAGGCACGCGCCGGGAGAGAGAGAGAGGCGCGCGCCGGGAGGCACGCGCCGAGGGCGAGCGCGTGCCTCCCGGCACGCGGGTTACGCCTGACGACTGACGCCTGACGCCTGACGCGGGACAAGGTTAGAGGAGCTTCGCCCCTAAAACAGCGAGCATAACCGTCAGAACGGCTCTGGTCGGTCGGAGTGAGAGGTGTCGAGGGCCGTGTGTTGCGACAGTAGCGGGCGATACGCCGTGATGTGCGAAACATGTTGGTCAATACAGTCTACAGTTTTCCACACAGTCTCCTAACGGCAATGTAACGAGAACCGTCGGTTTCGGGAAAACATAGAAGAAGGGTGTTCGATGAACCTGATGTGGCGGCGAGACACTTGGAATGTGTTACAATGCTATCAAACTCAAGGTGAACAACGGATTCGACAATAAATAGCACGTGAAACTAGGGTAGCATCAGAGTTGCGCGGAGGGAAAGCTGCGGGAGCCATCACTTCCAGCGCACGCCTGCAAGGTCTTCTGATGGCGACGGATATTGCAGTACCGTCTGGTCTTCACACGTATAACATTAAGGCGAAAGTCTTGTATGTTTCATGCGAAGGTTACATTAAAGAAAAAAGAGAGGTGACAGGAAACATGGTACAAAATTATGGTACAATAAATCGAATGCTCGTGTCTCGTTAACATGGTATATTGCTACATACCAAAGTTGATTTGTCGGCGTACGGATGTATGAATAACGTGAATGATGGTCATGCGCATCAATAGTTTCACATACTCGCCGTTTACGTCCCGCGTAACGATAATAAAATAAATACGTGAGGCTCATAACCGCATTTGGATATTCGGCTTTGAGACACGCGTGCTTGCCTACCGTACGTTGCGGATGCAAACCCTTATGTCCCGGGTTCGACTACAAATGGTTTCGGCTTTCCTCTTCGCGTCTTCTAAGCGAAAGGTAAGGATCCCCAGGAATTCTTTCATGAATTGCTGGCAGGGCATAGAACAAGTGTTCACAAATGAGCGTGTAACAGCATGACAGTACCACCGCCTTTTTATATTTAACGAATGATTCACGCAGGCGAAGAAGCTAGGGATGTTAAAGGCTTTATTCGACCGAAACTTGTTATGGAAATTCAGGTCTCGATGGTGTTCCCGTTGTCGTACGCAACGAGACCCACTTCGAATGAAGACAAAAGTTAGGTAAGTTTCCAAATGCTTCGAGCTAAACATTTTTCTACACCTTATCACAGGTTCGCCTTCACGTAGTCGTTATAATGTAGTGGGCTTACGACAAGACTGGGTCGATCGCTGCGAAAACAATTGCAATTGCTCATTCTGTTCAACTTCCTACAGGTGTACCACAACTGCTCTGTTCGTGTCATTTATGCATTTCAGCAGCATTGAACGCAATGCGTTGCACGGAAAGGACGAGCATAATCGTAGCCTGTTCAAATGATTTTTCCATAGCAAACAAACACTGACTATTTCTTCGAAGTGCGCACTCAGGCATAGTGTGCATTTGCTCCGGCGATGTACGCCCCCCTCTGCGGTTACAGCTGCGAACGTCCACATAGCGTTTGCGCAGCTACACATTCGCAAGTCTGCAATCACGCACGCGACCCGCTACCGCCTACTATTTGGTACATTGTTGAACTTCCTGAAGTGATGTGTTCGGAAATGTGTTGCCTTCTTGAACGTATACGGTACTGCGAAAGCTAAATCAGCACTCATAAGTACGGTCTGAAACTTCAAACTTCTCTGTAACGGTCAGCTACAATTTGGTGTGTTGTTTGACCGTCAGGTAAAATCCATGCCACGTATTAGCTTTGTATAAGAATATAGCGGGATATCCTCCGGGCACTGTAAAGAGAAAGAGAGAGAGAGACGATAGGCGGAAGGCAGGGAGGTTAACCGGAAGGAAAATATCCAGTTTGCTACCCTGCCCTGGGAAAGGGGTGAAGGGAGACAGAAAGGAATGGAAGAAAAGAATAAAGGGAGAAAGAGAGAGGTCAAATCGCGCACACACACAAGTTCGGCATGTGTCAGAGACGGTTCATGAGGCCCGTTGCGCGCAAAAACTTGAGCACAGCCTTCGTGGCTTTCTGCTGCGAGACACTATCGTTCCGGCATTCCAATATGGTTTGCTCAGACAGCGGTCGACCATCAAGGCGTGACAATTCTGCGGCAAGAGACTGTCGCTGGGAGCAGTACCTAGAGCAATCGCAGAGGACGTGTACAATTGTTTCCTCGTTGCCGCAGTGAACACAGGCAGCACTGTCTTCCAGTCCAATGCGATAGCCGAAACTTCTTGTGAATGACGTGCCTAGCCACAGGCGGCAAAGTACGGTCGTTTCACAGCGGGTAAGCCCACGCGGAACTCGAAGTTGTAGTGATGGGTCGAGGCGGTGTAGACGGGTATGTAGAAGACCAGGAGTGTTACACTGCGCTATAGTCATATCACGCGCAAGCGAGCGAAGTTTTCTTACTGCATCCGTTCTTGACAGTGGGACGGCTTGCAGCACTCCAATTTCATGAGCATGTTTCGCAGCATTATCTGCGTGCTCGTTGCCGATTATTCCAGAGTGGCCTGGTAGCCACTGAAACGTGATGTCATGGCCTTTGTCGGTTAATTGGTGATAGAGCTGTCGTGTTTGAAGCACTAATTGGTCTTGCGGCCCGCTACGTAAGGCCGATAAAAGGCACTGAAAGGCTGACTTAGAATCTGTAAAGATGGCCCATTTCTGTGGTGGCTCCCCATCGATCACGCAAAGTGCGGTGCGTAGTGCCTCAAGCTCCACGGCAGTCGATGTTGTGCCATGAGATGTCTTGAACAGTACATCTACTGCCTTGGCAGGGAAGGTTACAGCTCCTGCAGATCTGCCTGCTACTGTTGAGCCATCAGTGTAAAGCTGAAGATGATTCCTGTAGTCCTCATGTAGCAGTAGCAGAAACAGCTGCTTTAAAGCCGGCGGTGAGAGTTCCGCTTTCGTCCGAATCCCTGGCACTGTCAGCCGGACCTTTGGACGGGCCAAACACCAAGGAGGCGTCGGAAGTCTCTCAGCAGGAGTATAACTCTTTGCGAGGCACTCGTGGTATGCCGATAGCCTGTTACAAAAAGAGGCACCGAGCCGGTCTTCTGGAAGCGAGGCGAGGTGGTGGGCAGGAGCACGAGCAAGGTGTCGAATGTGTGTCCTAAGCACCTCCAAAGTGATGTGAGTGGTGGAAGGAAGGTCTTTGGCCATTGCTATAGTATCCGCTGTTGAGGTGCAGCGTGGCAATCCGAGGCAGATCTTGAGTGCCTGGCCCTGAGCGCTCTCGAGTGTGCGTAGGTTGCCTTTACAGGTGTCAGTCAGCACCGGTAAGCTGTATCTCAAGTATCCGAGAAAGAGCGTCCTGTATAGGTGCAACATGGCGTTCACTGACGTACCCCACGTTTTCCCTCCGAGGAGGGCATTGTAAAGGTGGCTGGAGTCCACTATCACTTCCTATGAAGCGCTCAGAAGACAGCTGCGAGCGAAGCATTTTGACGGGGTGGTCAATCGTTAACGCTTAAAGCTCCTGATACCGAGCTCTCGTGCTCAAATGCGTGTAAGGATACCTGTTAGCTTCCCGTAAACTCGTAGAAGAGCTCAAGTGAGTCTTATGACAGTATACTGTAGACAGACTTGACAGCCGCCCTTTGTCGGAGGAACGAGTTTTGGGACACCGGCCGGGACCATCGTCTACACAGAAAGCCCTGAACGCGTTGTTGCATCTTTCATTGCCGTTACCCCTTTTCCCCTAGACAGGGTAGCCAGCCGGTCTCATAACTGGCTAACCTCCCTGTCTTTCCTTTTTTCCTTCCTCCTCCACCTCTCTCATGCATATATAATTCACTGACACTCACTGCCATTATTTTGCGCGAAGTATCATAATCGTGTACATGTATATGTTATACTTCGTGTTCACTATATGTCAGAATTTATTTCAAACAAGTACTAATATTAAAATGTATATACAGTTAATTTAAGTGTGTTCAGGTTTTCTTGCCTGAAGGTGTAACACTGCTTGCACAATATATTGCGAAGTTAAAGTAGTGAAACCGTATAAAAACAAAAGTATACACTGAAATCATATGACAAATTAATGTTTCCTTGTTTATTAAAATTCCACAATAACCGGGTTTGCAATATCCTTGCGCATTTTACGTGGAGGGATGTTCACTGTGAGGGGAAAGAAACTTGTGAACTTGTGGCCGTGGAATTCTCGTAATGGGTATTACGTGTGCTCTACCTTTTGAATACCAATGGCGAGCTGTGACATGAGGGGTCTCCATTAACGTGTTGAGACTCAAATACACTGAGAGCAGATATACGTTCTCCTCAGATCCAATGCGAGATTGTGCACGAAGTATCTCCTTACTTCGATTATTAATGGCAACAATTGTGTTGGAAATGTTAAGCGCACACGAAGACACCGTAACGAAGTGCATAAAACACTATCATATGGTTTTCATTGCCTGAATCAAAATTTCTTCTCCCGCGTTATAAACATTAATATCCACGAAAAAACAACAGCAACAAAAGATTGGTTTGAGCTTCTTTGGAACTTATTTAGCGGACCCTGATGATGTGTGCCCGCGAGATTTTAATTTTTGCACAGAAATGCATTGCCTGTCTAGTACATATCTGTAGACCTCCTAGCTCTAACCGTACTCGCCAACTTTGCTTTATTTGCACTAAGCGACACTAACCGCACATGCGAAAGAAGTTCCGCTTGCTGAACGTGGTATTGGCGGAACCGAAGGTGGTGGGAAGTAACTGCTGTTAGCGTACACGTACTCGTAATTTCTTTCACAACAAAAATATTTGGGTCAAGGCATGGCTGGATATTTAATCACTGTCAGTCTCGCACTCATCCTTGAGCAGCGTGAAAGTGTCGCGGATGAGATGGCTGCATTCACTAACAACTTCTCTCTGAGCGATCCTTGACAACCATTACCCTTCCCTATTAGCGTCGGTCATAAATAATTAAATGAATCTCATAACGATGCACTTCCGTTCGTTTTTTTCCGCGTCTAAAAGGACTTGGCCTAAAAGTTACCTCCTCGAAAGCAACCTTCGTAAACGCAAAACTCGCAAGCAGGCGTAATGCGTGAAGGCAAGTTACGGAATCGTTTCCACGAAATTGTACAGGAAAAATGAAAGCACAAAGCACAAACCGCGATGTCATTAACGGACGCTAGCTGAATGCCGTTTCATTAGGAAAGATAACTTAAAAAAAGAGAAGAAAGAAAATAGAGGTCGTGGCTTGATTTATCTTAATCGCAAAAGGAAGAAAACCCGCTTATGCTGCTATAGCTCATTCCTTCTTGATCATTAGTGCGTTTCTTTACTTGCGCTTACGGTTCGCGTCCGTCCCTTAATGAACTCTCACCAAGACCTCATCCCGTCAGCAGGATTTCCCAGCCAAGCAGCTGTAAGAGGATGTATTCTTTGTTACTTTTAAGATATTAGTTTTCTTTTTGTTTTATTGCCTGGGCTAATATAACTTAATTTTATTCCTGTGGTCCATCCGGCACTTTATTTCACTTCAAGCACGTAGATGCAGAAGGTTGCTAGCAAGGATCATTCTTAACGGAAAGTTCACATTCAATGAACATTTTAATTAAAAGCACTGAGATAGTTTAGAGCATTGCTTATAATAAGTGATTATGTGGCAAGGCTTACTGGCAGGCTCCAGAAATTTCAATCAGTTGGGGTTTTTATCTGTAAGCGCACTGGCCTCCAACATTCCGCCTCCAGCGAAATGCAACCGCTGCGGCCGGGATCGAAACAGCGCCTTACGGACCAGCAGCCGAGCCACGTTACTATAGGCCATCGCCTAAGTGATCACATGTCTATTATGTGCATAGATAATACGTTGTTTGCGTGGACGGCGCGTGACATTGGGTTACGGTACTTAACAAATTTAGTTTATATGATTCGCCTTGTGTCCTTTGAACTTAATACTTTGTTGACCGCTCCGAAAATCTTGAATCATAGTGGGTTTACCCTTCTGTTGAGGTAGCTGAGACTGTAACAGTTCACTTTCTTTGAGGTCCTCAGGTTACCGTAACATTAGTCCATTACTCTTGCTTAAAGCGTTTAGAGCACGTAGAGGAGAGAGATCAAGGCTTTTGCATAAAATTAGCTTCCGTGCCCAGCTCAGTTCGATGTTTTACAAGTAACTCCTTACAAGTGTGATTATGTACGGGGTGTATTTATGGAGTGCGTGTCCTCGTATTACCAAGAAAATTTGTTGGTCTTGTTTCCGAAATAAAACGGAACCCACGTTAGGGAGAAGGCACTTGTGTACGTATTCGCAATTGATGCGCGAAGTAAACAGCATACGTGAACAAAAAATTCACAGCATATCCACGGAGTAAATGATGATGAGTGGGCTAAGCTCCGGAGGTTCATCGTAGATTGTGCCGAGTTCCGGATTAATTTAGTTAACGCGCACACTACGAATCCTTATGGTTCAACTACGCAAAAGTGAAATCTCCCACCGGCACTTCATTGCAAGTCAAGATCCAGTGCATATATATATATATATATATATATATATATATATATATATATATATATATATATATATATATATGGGTTGCCGGTGAACGCTTCTCCAACGCGAGCAGTCGGTATTTCTCAATCAAGAAACTCGCTAGGAGACGCTGCCTGCGCCAACGTTGTCTCTCGCGGGTGAGGTCGCGTTCTCCTTCTTTGCGAGCTAGTAGATCGTTCATCGAAGAAAGAGCGTTTGATTGATTGATTGATTGATTGTGGTTCGGTTAGGAAAGGACGCTAATTTCTGCAGGCCATGTAGGGAGCACGGCTAAGCGTCCGTAGGGGTAGGGGAAAGGGAGTGAAAGAGATAGAGAGGAGAGAAAGGCCGTAGTGGAGGACTCCGGAAATTTAGACCACCTGGGGTTCTTTAACGTGCACTGACAACGCACAGTACACGGGCCTCTGGCATTTTCGCCTCCATCGAAAATGCGACCGCCGCCATAGTCAACGCGCGCCTTTCGCTCTCTCTCTCTCTCTCTGTCTCTCTCTCACAAGACAGCAGATGGAAGAGTGAGAAAGCTCGCGCGCCGGGAGGCACGCGCCGAGGGCGAGCGCGAGCCTCCCGGCGCGCGAGCTCTCGAGCGCGAGCCTCCCGGCGGCGCTATGTGGCTACATACATACTACTACTACTACTACTACAGAGGAGGGAACGATCCACACCCTAAGCAGCTTCGCCCCTAAAAAATGACAAGCATACTTTGAGGAATGAATATAAGAAAGACATCATGAAGTGTACCCCGATATAAAGGAGTATGAGTTTTCTTATTTGCACAATATTATCTATTTCAATGTGATCCGTAGAACTAACAGACCAATGCTTAAAATTCCTTTGAAAGCTCGACATATTAATTTCTAAGCTTGCCAGAAAAATGATGCCCCGCCGGGAGCACTGGAGTAGCGGATCCTCAGAGGAAGCACATTTGAATACAGTAATTACGTCATCTATTTTGAAATTGATTCTGACGGTGGCTTGCACTTTGTCCACCATATTGCTTTTAAATGTCCCTCCGCAGTGTCCAACATAATGCGCTTCGTTTTGCTCAATTCAGTGGCTTCGCAGAATTCCCACCTTCACAGATCGTTCTAGCAATTCGCCTGCTCAAGTACGGCGGAAAGGGATACAGAGTTAAAAATAGTTCGACGTGGAAAAGTGCAGCAAAGAGCATTCAGTTTCAGAAGACGGACGTCAGACTTCTCGAAAAACCTTGGCGCTTCGGCGAAGAGTTAGTTTTTCAAAACTGATCTTCCCTCGTCTGCTCAAAGTACTATGACGACAACTTTCTTCCACCTGCCGCGGTGCTCTAGTGGCTCTGGCACTCTTCGGCATCGAAGGTCGCGGGATTGAATCCCGGCCGTGGCGGCCGCATTTCGACGGAGGCCAAATGCTGTAGAGTCTCGTGAACCATGCGATGTCAGTGCACGCTAAAGGAACCTCCAGGTGGTCGAAATTTCCTTAGCTCACCACTTAGACGTCTCTCATAATCATATCGTGGTTTTGGGAAGTAAAACCACACAAATTGTTATAAGGACATGTTTTCTTCCTAAGAACTTCCCTCAATTTGCTTATGTGTTTGCCATCTAGAGTGCCTAATGCAAACCACGGTAAAAAAATGATTCTGCGCATAAACCCGATCTTTCCTCTGCTAATTTTTACGAGTAAGATCAACTCGCAACACATTACCCGCAACGTCTGTTATTTTTGTTTCAGGATTTTGGTACTAGTTCGTTAGTCCGTCTCGCCTCGCAGCTTTCAACATCTACATTAGGCTGCACCTGCCTTTTCGTTCCTGTTTGCTTCTTTTCACATCACAGGACCGTCGGTGCTACTGCTGCGTGCTTGCTTATATAGAGCTTCTCTCTGGCCGTCAAGCGTAGCCGACAGAGCGGCCTTTGCGTGGCGTGTTCCAGGGACGTAAGCTTTGGAGTGCACCATTAGTGGGAACGACAGTCCTTTCGTTGACCGTGTACGCTTGTTTTACTTATGTGCGTGTCACTTTCATATATTTTTTTCTTAGGCTTATTTTCTTTTTCATTAAGAGCACGGGGTCTTTTGCGCCAATTCATTGCTTTATGATTATGACGATGATTGTGGTTCGGTTAAGGAGAGGACCCTAATTTCTGCAGACCGCGTCGGGAGCACGGCTAAGCATCCGTGAGAGGTAAGGGAAAGGGATTGAAAGAGATATAAAGGAGAAAAAAGCCATAGTGGAGAGCGCCGGAAATTTCGGCCACCTGGGGTTCTTTAACGTGAACGGACAACGCACAGTACACGGGCCTCCGACATTTTCACCTCCATCGTAAATGCGGCCTGGATCCTGCGGCCTGGATCCAACCTGCGTTTTTGGGGTTTCAGTCAAGCACTATAACCACTACACCACCGAGTGGTTATGGTACTCGGCTGCCATTTCTTGGAGATTGTTACGTCGTAACAACGGCAAAAGAGGCAATGTACGATCATGAGAATAGCGAGAGTCCGGAAAGCATTGAGTGTTATTACATGAGGAAAGGAATTAAGCAGGGCATGCGAAGATGTATTTCGAAATCTGTTTTAATCGCATTAAATTATCATTATCATGACATCAGTGCTCGTGCCCTTCTATGCATTGCGCGTACACGTCTTACTTCTGTTGTGTTCATGCTCTCATCATACTACTACATAGCGGCAAGTATAGCTTAGCAAGAGGGGGGGAAACGGAAGTGAGGGTGTGGAGGAGGGAAGCATGGAGGGTAAGGGCACCAGCTACGCTGTGTTATCAACCTTGGCAAACTTCAAGTGTACCAGCTTCGTTGTGCCTTGCGCGACTGAGCACAAGCTTTGCCATTTTTATTTAGTGATTCACACACGATTAGTCAGTACATAAAAAGGCATCTTTATAATGGGTTCAGCTATAAAAGAATAGAGAGTCTGTGTCATTTTTCGTCTTGCAAGTTGACCTTAGGCTCTAACGAGAAGGATATTTGTTCTCTGTTAACTTGGAGGATCAGGCCTTTGCGTAGTTCGGTTGTCGCTGACGAGCAGCTCGACGTTTAATTTTCTTTCCCCAAATACGCTAATTAGACAGCACATCTCGCTAATTCACTTCTATTCTTTCTCAACGACAGAACAAGAGCTTAAATACTCATACAGAGAGCTAAAGAGGCCCTAAAACTGAGATGATAGTCGAACATGCAGCGTATCATGTCTCAGAATGGATACTTACAACAGAGCGAATGGGCGACGTAGGATGACAGCTGCGGGCTCGGGAGCATCTTGGACACATTATAAGAGTATAGCAGGTAGGCTAACCACAAAAATGGGAATGAAAAGTGAGGATGGAGTGACAATGAACCGCTCTTTGTGGCTGGTCATACTTTAAAGAACTGTTCATTGTCCCGTTATTCACGAGAGATCATTAGTCACGACAGGTTGGTGAGTCTCTAGAAAAGTCGCAACGCTGCTTCAGCATCGAGCATAGCAGGCCCATATTATTCTGTACGAGATCTGAACATAACTAGCCATGGCAATATGAACGCAAGATCACGAAAAATCAAGTTACCATATTTCAAATGAATGTATGTGTGTACACACCTTGACTGGCGCAAGGGAAGCATCGAGACTTTTGCGGCTTGGTTTGGGTCCCAGTCTCCATCCTAATGGCCACGAATATGGTTTTTCTCAATTGCTTAGGCAAACGAACAAATCGGCATGTCTTATGCCTAGTAGCAGCGCAAAAGACTGCGACCAAAGGAAACACAAGGAATAGCAAAAAAAGTGAAGGCCGCGGAAAAAACCACGTCAAACCGACGTATGGAGATTGCAAATGCGGTGTTGTTTATCAGATTCCACTTATGTGTGGGAACTCGTATGTGGGGCAGACTGGCAGGTGCATTAATATGCGGTTGAAGGAGCACAATCAGTCACTGAAGAAGCATGATAGCACGCACCTTGTGTCTCACTGCAACACGTGTGGGTGTTCACCTATTTTTGAAGACGCTATGTTCCTGTCAGTACACAGATGCAAACTAACACGTGAAGTGATAGAAGCATTTCACATAAAAAGAATGGGAGACGCATGCGTCAGTCAGCCATCGCTGTCGCTAACTGACAAAGAGTTTGCCTATTTGTTCAGCACGTGTACTGTTAAATGATAATCTGTTTGCTGACTAGTTCACACTTTTTCCAGTTGTCATTCGGTTGTTTTGTTTGCTTCTTTTCCTGTGTGTTCTCTCAAATAAAATTTTTCAATTGCGAGACAGCGCTCGTCCTGTGTGTTACGTGTTTCCTTTGGTCCCAGTCTTTTGCGCTGCTACTGTGCATAAGTTCCAACTAGCCCAACTTTCCATGCTAATGTCTTATGCCCCAGAAAGCAGGCTTGTATGGCACTGCTGGCGGCATTCATATGGTAAAAGCAGGATTCCATGCTTACTCTGCAAATTCGTTCACCCGGCAGTGTCGTTTTCCCCATTGTTTTGATCGACATAACAGTGCACTCCCAGCAATACAGGTCATACAGTGTAATATAGAACAAAGGCTACCTTGATATTGTTGCTTATCCGAATCATACTGGAGCAAGATTACACAAATTGGTGAAAGCATCAGGAAATGAAACCTTTTTTATACGCTAGGCTCGGTAGCTGCAAGGTCGGCATTCAACGGCAATCGAAGTCTGTGGTCTGAAAGTCAGCACAGCGCGAGCCGAAGTGGACTCGCCGTGTAGCTTAGCGGCTGTGTATTGGCTTACGAAGCTCGGGGCCGTGGAATCGAATCCCGCCCACTGCGGCCTTATTTTCGACGGGGCGGAATGCATAAGACCAGGTATCAAAATTACTCCGGAGCTCTTCATTACAGGGCGTTACTCATAATCATAGCTGGCTTTGGCGCGTAAGACCCCATCAATAATTAGTAACCATTACAAACCAAAGTAAGAAGTCTTCGTGAAATATTAGCTAAAAATACAGTACGAAGAGAAATGGCAGCGGCTGACGCTGGAAACCGTGAGTGGTCGTCCGAAGAAATAACTGGTGCTGAGAGGGCGAAGCGAATAAGACGGAGTACCTATGAAGTATTTACGCCGCGTACGAACTGAACACAGCTAGCAGCAGAAGGACAAACACATTCTTTTTGTCGTTCCGCTTTATTCTATAGCAGCTATACCGACATCAAATGATGCAAGCGTTTACGCAAGTGCCGTGTAGTCTGAAATCGATCATCACCCTAGATTTGTCTGACGTTAACATTAAATGTATATAAATAGATTAAATAAATGTTTTGCCTTCATTACCAGTAGTTGCAACCACAACGATTGTGTTAATAACGTGCGTTGTCTTAACGTCGTCTCGAACACTGATTGCCCGCAAGGCAAAAAAAATATTTACTCGTCGTTTTGCTCGCACAGTGTAGTACTAGGGTAGTTCGGTTATTATAGCTACGGGATGAGCCCGTACGAAAGCGTGAGACCAAAATGACAACCTTGATCTTTCTTTCCGCTGAGCCGATAATACCCTGCCTTTGCACACGCATGAGTTTATCATTCACTCCCCGTCAGCGCCTTACCCTGGTCTGAGAGACAACTGAAACACTTGTCAAGCATGCTATTTGTCTGACAGTTCATCAATCACGCACTGATTATCAGAGACAGGGGAGCGCTACTGCTTTGTACGTGCGTATATATACAAGATAGACGCACACTTCTGCATGCCGCACCTGGACAGCAAGGCATAACGGCAGCAGCGACATATATATGCACAATATTGAAGCAAGAAAAAGAAATAATGAATTAAAGCTTTAGAAAACATAGCCTGATAAACCGGCCTTCCTGGGTAGTTCAGGGAATGAATTGCAAAGCATGATCACTGAATTTAAAGGCAAAGCAGAACCGTAGGTCTAAAATTACTATGCAGATAATTAAAATGACTTTCAAGAACCTCAGTAGAGAACAGCGTTTTGCGATAGGTAGCCAGAGTCTGCAAGTAGTGAGGAAATACACCTACTTAGACTAGGTATACTGTCCGTATAAATCCGAAGTATGAGACAGAAGTCACTAGAGGAATAAGAAGGCAGTGGGGTGCATTTGACAGGTATTCCAAGATCATGAACTGCAGTGTACCGGAATACCTCAAGATAAAAATATATAACAGAGGCTTCTAACAGGTACTTGCATAGAAAATGAAGTGTGGAAGTTTACAATGAAAAAAAAAAGAAAAAAGCTATTGAGAACCAGGAAGAGTGCCATGGAGAGGAAAATGATCGTTCTAGCGTTAACGGACAAGATGAGAATAAAGTGAGCCAAGCCAGGCCATTAACCAGGCTAACATCTCCGGATTCACCAATAAAGAGTTTCTCTCTCTCTCTCTCTCTTAGTCGAAATTTAGAAGATGTCAGTTATGACAATTGGATGCACGACAACAGATATCACAAAACACTGCTTCAGTTCATTCACAACACAGGACTTGCAGCAAACATCTAATACATACGCACCATGAACTATGCCTTAAGGGCATGTCCACTTCGCAATAATAATAATAAAAAGAAAAACTGCGTAGGGGCAACAAAATACGATTTATAACAGGGAATGTCGCAGGAGCCAACGTTTCGACAAGCGGACTTGTCTTCGTCAGGGCGGCAAGTGCCTTCTCCAGCGTTCGTTTATGTACGCCTTTGCACACTCTCCCCCGTCCTCAGAAAGAGAGGAGGAGAAGAGCAGCACGTGCGAACAATAACAAAAAAAAGGTACATACAAAAAGGCGCACATAAACTAACGCTCGAGAAGGCAGTTGCCGCCCTGACGAAGACAAGTCTGCTTGTCGAAACGTTGGCTCCTGCGACATTCCCTGTTCTAAATCGTATTTTGCGATTTGTTCATCGATTCAAGCATCCATCTTCCCCTGAGCTTCTCTTCTAGTTTGGGTAGGGGCAGGGTATACAATGTGAAAGGAAGATCATCGATGGTTATTAGCCTTTTAAACAATGCACTGTGAAATAGCTATAAAATTGTTATGAAACCAACTTTATAATAGCGCAACATGACGGATATGTTCCTACATTAGCTGGATGGGTAATGTTCTCATGGCACGAAACGCTAGCCCCAACGTTCTGGTTTCTTGATTTCGAACTCAAAGTAGAATCTTAAAACGTAAGCTTGTTACTGCGGACGTGTGTGCTGTAGGATATTTCAATCTTGCGAGCTATCTCTGCCTTCATTCAGTGATGTTCATGTTCAACCAGAAAACATTGCCATTCATGGCCATTCCGAAATTTCGGCAGTTTTTATCTTTGCGGTAGTAGTAAAAAAAGTTGCAAATATGTTTGCTTGTGTCATGTGAGAACGCATCCTATTGTTCGGCTACCTTCATTCGCTTTTCAATTCGCGAAGCTCGAGCTCATGCGTACTTTTACATAAGCCCGTGTACGAAACTCCCACGTTTCAATTTCGATAAGAGCGATCAGATCATTCGTCCATAGCCACTGGGAAATATAGTAATACGCCAGCAGGAGCAAGCGAGAACGAAAATCTCACGAGCGTTCACTCTGACGCAGTTGTTGGCGTGGGTGGTTTGTTCGAGAACCTGCAGGATATGCGATGTATATTTTAGGAACTCCGGAATGCAGGATTCATGGTCTATGACTCTGAGTTTACAGAGAACCTGATTAAGAAAAAAATATTCTAAATATAAGGGTCGATATGTGCTACTGTTAGGCGACGGATTGCCTGCAGGGTCAGGAAATGAGATCTACAGCGTCTGCCGAGATAATAAAGAAAAAAGCAAGAGGGGGCGACCTATGTATACCTCCTTCGATTATATTTAAAAGAGGAAAAAGACATGAAACTAAAGGGAATGCAGAAGATCCATTAATAGTAGCGACAAAAATATTTTTCTGGAAACTCTCCGTTCATGATGACATCGGACGTCGCCGAAATACAATGAACAAGCACTGCAACTGGGGACGTTCTATACTTAGCTGAAAGCGCGGAAAATGGGGACGCACCGTTGGGAAATGGCGGAGATATGAAATAAAAGCGATGACCTGCGCCAAACAAATGGCGGAACTTCGAGCTTGCTTATTAAGAACAAATATTTATATGCACCTCCGACGAAGAATGATTTAGATTTACATTATTTCAAATAATTCAGTTATTCATAAGGTTCGCTAATTAATTACGGGGCACCTCTGCAGTATATACAGGAGGCGTATAGTGACACCACTGAGGCCGTTATCTTCTTCTGTAGCTAGAACTGTCCGAAACCACGCTTTGTCCCGATGTACTTGTCTCCGGAAGCACAGCGGAAGCTGCAAGTCCTATGACGAAAAAGTGTATTGACTTCACGTGAATATCTAATGACGGTAGCACTTGCAGTGCTGACGGCGAAAAGTTCAATCAAAATTTCACAAAATTACTTTGGTGGGCTAGTTGAGATAAGATGCGTGGTTACCAACCGCTCGCGAGTAAACGAGGACAAGGAAGTAAAATGACACTGATGCAACGTGATTGTGGCATATCCCCAATGACGTTAGAAGTTTTCGCCCACGGCTCTCAGAAACACAATGCGGCAGTCAGAGCATTGGAGAAAGGAAAAAGAGACTCCCAGACCTCAGACCTAAACTGAGGATGCAGCACAGGCAGCGCAAGCTACTGTGTTGCCTCTTTGCCAACCTTTTCTTTAGCATGAAAGCATTCTATACAGGGGTCCACCACGACCCCACCACGTCATATCCGTAACGGAAGTGACGCAATAAAATGTCCATGTAAGAACAAAGAAAAAGACGAAGAAAAATTTCCGGTGATGAATTTGCTCCACGACGAAATGTGGCCGATGTTCCACCACTGCGGCACCGGCGCGCACGCTCGAAGCTGTACGAACGCGGCTTACGTTCTTTATTTCCCTTCTTTTCCTCTTGCTCCATGCATTCGTCCGGCTCCGCGCGCGCGAATCGAGGCGCACTTTGTCTGGAACGGCGCCGCCACCCAGGATATGCATGCGGAGTGAAGCTAGAGTGTAAAGCCACAACCGGACTCGAGAGGCGCGCGCGCCTCTCCAGACCGGCCGTGGTTAAGCACGGCCTGCTTCACTTCGCCTCTCCTGGATGGCGGCACTGTTCCACGCCGGCTCCCAAGTGCGCCTTTCGTCGCAGATGGCGTTTCTCCGCTGACTACTCTTCGAGTATAATGGCAAGAAGAAGAAAACTGTCATTGCACGAACCGTCGGCGCTCGGTAATCAATTCGGCTGCGGCGGCTACATTTCGATGGAGGCGAAATGTTGAGACCCGTGTGCTGTGCGATGTCAGTGCACGTTAAAGAACCCCATGGGCTCAAAATTTCCGGTGCCCTCCACTACGGCGTATCTCATAATCAGAGCTGCTTTTGGGACGTTAAACCCCACATAACAACAACAACAACAACATCGGTAACCAACTCGACTGTTAAACGGGTTGACTTCCCTCTTTCTTTAATCGTGTTCTTTCTCTCCAATCTTCAAAAGAAAATACAGTGAGCAACGAACTCACGCTTCCCCCACCCGTTACATTGTTTTCCGCTAAGTTGCCACGATTTCATGGCCCTTGAAGACGGCATGAACCGACAAGCCCAACAGCGACTATTACTGTGTCTCGTATCTTTCTAAACAGTCGCCTTTGAAATGCCGATCCAACAGGAAGATAACACTGTATAACGTCAATTCCTCGCAGTCGCACTCTGTCGATCAAATCGAGGCACTCGCACACGGTTCATCGGTCACTGCGCTGTGCGAACATAAAAAGCGTAGATCGCGCATCCGAGACAGAGCGCGCGTGCCTCATCGCACCCTCTTTTGCCATGTTCGTGGATCACTCCAATCCTTTAGTCAACAGCCGCCCGGGGCGGATCGAATTCGCGTCGCAGTATTGCGCGCCCGGGAAAAAGGCTGAAAATAGCTCTGCGCATCGGTCTGAGATGGTCAGGTGGAAAATACGCAAGTCAATTTTCAAAGCAGGGATATTAAAATTTCCTTGAAACGGGACACGAACACCATGTGATCTCGAACATCCGGGAGTTGTATACTTTCCATTCGGGCCCGAGCCCACGCCATATCTTCCCATCCGAACATAAAGTGCGCGCATGTGTTTGGACTTTATAGTGGTCTAGAGATTGTGCTCATTGAGCTCACTACATCTCACTATAAAGTGTTGCTTGTAAGAGTTTTATGAGCAACATTTTGTACTATAAGGGACCTGTGAGAGAGTTCTCGGAGTGCAAGCGGATCACTGGCTAGTTCTATTTTGAAACGAAACATCTACGTTTGATGAATGCATTTTTGGTGCTCCGATGCCTAGGATTTAAGTAGAATAAAAATATTGCTCTTTCAGGTATGAAAGGCTGGAAAGAATATGGCATATTCAAGCCTAACATGTGTAGGCGCGTCATCATCGTACTTTCATACATCGGAAGTGGCAGATATCTCTGCTCCCGAGGGAGTGTTGGCAACTTCAATGAAGTTCTTTTATATTGCAATTCAAAATTTTCATTAATTGCACCTTTCTTCCCGTTCTCGGGACGCGTGTTGTTGCAACAAAATTATTTTATTTTGCTTTTCTCACAGGTAATTAAAAAGCGGGTGTACCTGCATAACTAACTAATTAACTAATGATTACCCAATTAATTAACGGCCTACCTAGCAAAATATACAAACAAAACGTGTTAGGAGGCCTTCGGAATCTCTGACAGGTACTGTCGCAATGCTTTTGCTCGAACGGTAAGCAAACGCTGTTGGCAGCACCGACCCCGCCCTGGTCTTCTCTTTCAAAAGCTCAAGACAAACCTGCTGCCTATAGCACACATGAACATAGGTTCGAGCGGGAACTGCAGGCTTCAAAGGTTGAGCTCCATCTAGCGCTGTAAATAATGCCCTTCAAGGTTTGAACCAGCGACGATCGCGAAGCAAGGAAAGAAGAGGTTACCTCATACAAGGCAAGCTCCAAAATCAAGTTGCACAAAAAAAAAGGAAGAAAATAAAAGTAGGTGGGTGAGAACGAAGTAAAGGAAAAGAGCAACGCCCCTGCACAAGTTCGCACGCTATCCAAGGAAATAACCATGATTGAGCCTTATGCTTCCAAGGCCAGCCTCGTTCGGAGGTCACGCCTTGGAAGAGAAGACAAGGCACAGGGAATGCGGAAATGTCGAGACTGATATTTTCAACGGAGACGTCATGGGTGATTTCTTTGTTTTTAAACCACGGGTACGTACGCACGCTACTACGCGGCTCCCGTGAAGAAGAAAATTATGGAAGACAGCCGGATACTAGCACATACCTGAGAACGTCAACGAGACCACGTACTCTTGTCAGTGGCTTCAGCTCTCGTATGGTGCATTTAATTTCATGTCTCTTTCGCGCACTACGGCTCATGAATGTCTGCAGACTCAATCTATACAGTACATTATTTTTTAATCATGAGTACTGCTGTCCTGCTTCAGTTTCACGAATATTTTCACAGTTTTAAATGTCGTGGTCATGAAATACTCACTACATTAGTACAGCCGTTGTTGCGTTTCAAGATAAGGCGTCGGTGAAGCGCGCCATAGCCGCGGGCATCGAGGCTGCGAGATAACCTTGTGGGGAGCACGTGTTCCTTTCACGCCCAAGGTCGCGACCACCCAGCCCGAAACACCTGAGTGTCATTAGGAGACGGCGCGTAACGAGGAAGAGTCGACTTTCTAGCCCACCGAAAAGATACCTGTTATCGACGTGGGGGAGGACAACCTGGCACGCACGCTTCGATCCCTGCTGTGCTCCGGCTCCGAGGGAGCTTCGCCCCCGCCCGGCCGCCCCTCCTGTATTGGAATGGCCCTGGGAGATGGATTAGAAGGCTGCGACTGATGAAACGAGAGAGACGAGAGACAGAGATCGGACAGCCAGGGTCTCAGTGCCCGAGTTCGCTGTGCCGACAGCTGAAATGTAAATAAATGTTAATTTTCATTTTCAACTACTCGGAGTCGTGCTTTCATCAGCACGCCAAACTTGATCACCTACACGAACGGCCCACGCGTGATTCTACACCGTCTTAATGCGTACACTTGGACTGTAGTACAATTTATTTAGTTGTTAGAAATGGAATACATAGGGCAACGCTAGTAGCCCGTGATAACGGCACTGAAGAGCCTCAGTGAAATAATCCATAGACGATTTTATTTTATATTTATGGGCGCCATCATTACGAGATTTTAGGCGACCAATTTCTCACTTGAGTGTCTCCGGCTGGCGACTTAACCATACCATAAAGTGTGCGAGGTCTCCCACATGCTCAAGGAACAATGGACACAATACACTGCAATCCGAACCAACAAAAATGCCATTTATTTTCATCTCTTAGGTAGTAAGCACGCTAGCCTACACGTATTACATTGATAGCATGCATACGTAACACACCGCGCGCTATCGATCATCTTCAACTCAACCCAACAGGCTACCGAGCCAATATGGTTCACCCATGCCAAAAACCAAAGGCTATGTCACTTGCGAGTCATGTCTCGCGACCGGAGGCTCAATCGAGGAACGGGAAAGGCGTCCGCGGGCAGGGTCGTCCAAGCGAAGCCCGTCGCCGTCGCGCGAAACTACGTCCCAAGCCAAAGAAGGTGAAAAGAGTTTCTCGCGGTCCCGCGCGTCCTCGCCGTCAGGAAGCGCTACCGCGAGAACACTGGCGCCATTGCCGGTACCAGTATGTTAACTCTATGGCCGGCGCTGCTGCGCGCCGTCGAAGACGTCACAGGCTCACGCCTCGCGGAGAAGATGACTTGAATAAAACGTGGCGTTATCCGGTAAAAAAAAAAAAAAATATCAGGGGATGTGAACATCCCCACGCCGAATGCATCCGTATAGCTGTTCTAATGCCCGGAAGCCCTTCGTAGCACCTACTAGAGCAGCTTTATTTATTATCGCGCCGTAGTACTGTTCTTTACTTGTTACGTATATAAGACGGCAAGGTTAGAAGACCAGATGGGGCTACACAAACGAAACAGGAGGAAATATTCTATGCATGACGGCACCATCAATGTGCTTAAAATGACATTGGGACAAACCTTCACCGCATGGCTTGCCACCAGTGGTTGGGCAACAGGCTAAATTACCCGCTTCACGGCGGCCCATTGTTATGGACTCAAAGAACTGTCGCGTCCTTTTCCTCGGGTATGTACGCATAAACGTAGAAAATCACCTTATAATGAATTAGCGTCGAGTCGCAGTGGGAGCACAGAGCCCTGCAAAGCGCAACTGCAAATCTCGCGGTTTTGATAATGAGCTCAATATCTGCGTTATAATAATGCAAGCCAGAAATGCTTCGTCATTTACCCTAGCTACAAGACGGGCGCACGGCTATGTTGTGCCTGGCCGTCTATTCACATTATTTGTCATGTCAATTTCCCGAGCAGCTAAATTTACATGGCGTAAGCTTACCTCAATAACCTCTTCACTGCTTCGCTTGAGCTTTTTCACGACTAGTACTAAACCGTTGCACTCCTTCACAGACTGCTATGGGCGGTTTCGTGCATCGTGTCGCGTCGAGAAGGGCGATTGTAAAGCGGAGGTAGTATCTGTATGAAGGTTCTTTCCTTTTCATTTTTTTTTTTCAGAATCAGTAGGGTAAACAAGCACGAAGCTGTTCAGTGAAATTACTTTGCATTATTCACCTCCTTCCAGTGTTCACGAAGACATCACGCGGAGTGCAGGCCTTGGTTAAAAGCTTATTCTTCTACCTGTACACCCGAATAGGCGTCTGAGCTGTCATAAATCTTGTCATGAACTCTAGTGGTACAAATGTATTGGTACATCGCTGGTTTTTGAGGGACTGCCGTTAATACTCTCATAGAACGATGAAAAATTAAGGCGCTTTTCTGTCCACAGGCTACCTTCTATAACTCAATGTTTTGCTGCTTTTTCTTTTTTTGCGAGGCCACTGAAAGGTTAATGAGAAACTGATTTCTAGTTTGTTTACATAGCTTTGACAGACGCTTGTTTGATGTCTCTACTACGAAAGGCTTCCCGCTTGCAAATGTCTTGCGTGCTTCGCTGCGTCAAAGCTTACCAAGAAAGAAGAAAGAAAAAGAATAAACACATACGAAGAGCAAAGGTAGGTTATTGAACACGAAAGGCAGATAAACACAACCGCGAGGTCGAGGTGGTCGCTGAGGACCACGCAATTTTTGTCCTTTCTTTCCTGCAGTCCAACACAAACACAGGAAGGGTGCGCACACAGCAACCTTTCAGCTGCCCTGCTTACTCATCTTACGGTGGCGTGCTCCAAAAAGGCTGCTTTGACTGCGATGGGAGGAACCCGAAATAGTCTTCCCGCCTCTGAAGAAGCAAGCAAATAGAACGTAGGTGCCAAAGTGGATGGAGTCTGTAGACGCAGACACAAGAAATTTGGGGAAAGCACTCGAATTCTTCATGACGCCCACACAGTCGCCAAGCTTATCGTATCTGTGTTTATTCTCCTCGCCGTTATCACAATCTTCAGTAAGACAAAGAAACAAGAACAAACAGAAAAGGATAAAGAGAGACTTTCCATAATTACAACCACGCTCTCTCTAAGTTCCCAAAGCGACTGCCCTAGGCTGAGTCAGCGCGTGAGGGACGCATTTTTGCTCTCGCTGCGTGCGCCTGCCTGCCAAGTTTGACGAGGCTACGCGTAGCAAGGGGGGGAAGAAAAAAGAAACCGTAGTACTCCTTCCGCGACATGCCGCTTACGTAACGATGCCCCACGGTCGTGTCCTCCCTTATGCGTCGGAATGCGTTGACTTGGGTAAACGTTGCGTGTTTGACGTCGAAGGTCAAGGGAAGACGTTGTCGTTGCCTGCTTTGGCGTCGACTCTCTTCGAGGGGCGCCCACGCTATGCCTGTCTGAGGAGGTTCCATGCGAGACAGACCAACGGCATTAGGTTTTAACGTCTGATTTCTCCTAAATTGATCTTGCATTAGGCAAACGATCAGAAGTTGGGATTGCGGAACGTTCGAATAACGAAACTGTCCTGCGCATGCGAAAGCACCAGTTAACCATCTTGTCATCATCCCTCAGGCGAAGTTAATCAACCAAGCAATCTACGATAACGATAAAAGCTCGCAAGATCTTCGCGAAACTCAACCACCCAACGCAGTTTCCTTTAGTTGCAAGCATCTCGTAAGATAAACACGGCATGCTTTGATGCCTTCCCGCGCTTGCAGAAAGAAGAAGATTCATCATTTGAAGTGGGTAACGCAATGCCCGGATGATGAGTGATGCTGCAACATTGATGTTGTCGCTTGCTTGACACTTCTTCACTCTGTCACACACTAAATGTCGCGGTATTAACACGTGGTCGTTTTTGTTATTCTTTGCGGCGTATTCTCCGCTTACATGACAACCCCTAGAGGGATACCTTATAAGGTAACAATGTGAAACGATGTGAAGTAATCATATCTGTTCTATCGTCACATGAAGGCCACTGTATTCCAGTTCCATTCCGTAGGGCAGACCCTACGGGACATCTTCGCCTCGTGGCGGTTGGCTGAGGGGAATACCTTGAATATAGGGATCATTATAAAACGGGACAAGCACAATCCGCTGCGGCACATCTATCTAGCAGCTACACTGTATGGATGTCCACAATCTCTTCTGTGTCGCTTGCTGTTAGGAGTCCCATTTAGCATGGCTCACTCAAAATTGGCTACCACAATCGACAATGATGCATGACATGTGCAGTTCAGAATAGAAGGTACATGAGCAAGTTATTGGTATACTCAAGGGCATTAGGACGTTGCACATAGACGAGGACTTTGCACATAGGCGATAATTATTAATTGATCGATTGAGTTCTGGGGATTGCGTACGAAAAGCATGATGTAATCATATAGAGACGCCAAAGCGAAGGCCTACGAAAATTTCGACCACCTGGGACTCTAACGTGCACTGACATCGCACAGTACACGTGTCTCAACATTTCGCCTCCATCGATATGCAGCTGCCGGGGCCTGGAATCGAGCCCGCGACCTTCGGATTAGCAGCCGAGTGCCATGGCTACTAGACTACAGTGGCGGGGCAAAGGCGATAATTATGCAATACAATACAGAGTATATACAATAGGCCGCTGTCTCTCCCGGGGTTCCTATACTGCGGCCTCCACAGAATCATCGCCCCAGGAAAGGGCAAGCATGATTTCGTGCTTTTTAAAACCGACTTGTTGTTTTGTGGGGTTTTACGTCTCGAAACCAGTTCTGATTATGAGAGACGCCGTAGTGGAGGGCTCCGGAAATTTCGACCACCTGGGGTTCTTTAACGTGCACTGACATCGCACAGCACACGGGCCTCAACATTTCGCCTCCATCGAAATGCAGCCGCCGCGGCCGGGATTCGATCCCGCGACCTTCGGATCAGCAGCCGAGTACCTTAGCCGCTAGACCACCGTGGCGGGGCTTAAAACCGACTGGCCTGTCAGAATTGCTTTAACAGCGTGGTATGAGACCATGTTCACGAAAGCATTGGCAGTGTGTTTTCTTCGTTCTCTTTTCTTTTATTCTTTTGGCTATGGGCAGCCAACTATATGCACTTCGTGGCTAAGAGCTCTCATTTCTAAATTCGTTTTCTTGTTTTCCTCTTAAACAGTAAAAGATCAATAAACGCAAAGGACTAGTCGTTTTAATAATTTCTGAGGCATCCCAAAACCACGATATGATTATGAGAGACACCGTAGTGGAGGGCTGCGGGAATTTCGACCAAATGGCGTTCTTTAACATGACCTGACACTGCGCAGTACACTGGCCTCTAGCATTTCGCCTTCATGGAAATGCGGCCCCCAGGGCAGAGATTCGATCCCGTCATCTTCGGGTCAGCAGTGAAATGTAATAGCTGCTAGACCACCTAGGTGGGTTGGGTAGTCATAATGGCTTGGGCTGCACCTGAAATAAAAGAGCACACTTAGGGGGATTTGTTAGGTTCCAGAAGAATAATCATGCTATCGACATCATTTGGACGTTGGCTTGTTGTCGTAACTTCTCCGTCGTCATGAAGTCGTGTTGATAGATTTGTTGTCGAACGCGTTTTGTGGTCTAAGAAATGTAATGACGCGCAACTAAGTACACTTGGACATGGATGAACAAAGTGGAATCTCAGGTGGTAAAACTTAGTGTGTCCTGCACTGTGGCACACCTCATGACCATGTTGTTTATTTTGGCTCGTAAACCCGCCTGGTTATTTAATCTCTTCAAGAAAAAGAACGTTCATGCACCCAGTGCATACAGTGAAATGTAGAAGAGGAAATTAACCAATTTTGTCAGTTCTGGATGACACAATTTTTTTTATGTTTTGCACGCATTCTCATAACAATTTGACATAACACGGGCTTATTTTTATACCTTTGGCCCTATGTAACCCAAGGAACTTTCTCTTCCGGTAGACGTGTTGTTATCGCTGCTTCTCTCGGTGGCCGAAATTTGGACTATAATGTGTAAGTTCACATAACATAGCGTTTAGTGCACCTAAGCGGTATTTAGTGCACCTAACCGGTGCCACGTTACAAGAATAGCGTATGAGAGACACCGTTTCTACTTTCTCCACAATTACAATACCACAAGTAACTTCCCCTATGTTTTCCTAGGCTTCACTGTCTGTTTGCACATTAAGTTGTTTCTAACAAATAAAGAACGAGCCCTTGACCCCTTCCCTTTCGTTATTTCATAGCTTGGGCCTCGTTGCGGCAGACTTGGTGCCTTAGGTAGCATGCGAGGGCTTATTGGGCAGCAGCCATCTCATCTAAGTTCACGTTCTACGTGACGCCTCCTGGCAAGAAAGTGTGTTCTACACACGCCGCCTTGGCCTCGAGTGGCGCTGCCTAACACTCCCAGGATAATACCTACATAAATACACAATAAAGTGGACGAGGGGACGACCGCCCTTGTAGCTCAGTTGGTAGAGCATCGGACGCAACATCCGAAGGTCATGGGTTCGGGTACCACCGAGGGCAGGTTTGTCTTTTCGTCCACTTTAATTCCTTTCTACTTTCTCCACAATTACAATACCACAAGTAACTTCCCCTATGTTTTCCTAGGCTTCACTGTCTGTTTGCTCATTAAGTTGTTTCTAACAAATAAAGAACGAGCCCTTGACCCCTTCCCTTTCGGTATCCAAGTACATGTACGACATGCACTCTCATTTAAGGTGCACGCGCCTTGGTTCAGATTGTGCTATCTTACCGCCGTAATGCCGTTAGTATTTTTTCCAAGGGTACGTCTGCGTGCTTGTAACGACAGTAGACATCACTTTAAGTGGCATACACTATACCCTAGTCACACCATGACCTCATGCGTTTGGAAGCTGCTAGAAGCAGAAGATGCTCAGCAGTGTGGCTGTGTGGCTCAGCAGTGTGGCTATATATATATATATATATATATATATATATATATATATATATATATATATATATATATATATATATATGGCATGTTCATTTGAAACTCGCGTACAAATCGAAGCGGATGTGTGCATTCATGCGTTTTTGTTGTCGATGTTTGTCTCTTCATGTCGCCCATAAGGAAACCTTAGTCACACCATAACCTCATGCGTTCGCAAGCTGCTAGAAGCAGAAGATGCTCAGCAGTGTAGAAAAGCTGGTGACGGCATGTCAGAGCATGTAGAATGCATTGAATGCACGTAGGAGACATTTTTCAATGTATTTGATAAGATTTTATCTACTGGAATGGCATGTGATAGCACGGGAACTTCGTTTAAGTATTGTAGATAAAGTGTATCTTACAACACAGAATTTTGCTCACGAAACTGTACGGCAGTGGCCAGCAGTAGAATGTCGAACATTAGTAAAGCGACAGTCGCACTACCTAGAAAGCGTTTTAATAGGGAATGCCTTGTACCACCAATGAGTTAAATGAAATATTTACCTTGGTGTTGTTGAATGCATCATTTTGACATAAAAAACTTATGCGGCTTTTTTCATTGGCGGCTATGACGACTCACAATAAACAGACACGAATCAACCGCTCTGTCACTGACCACAGAGCAAAAAAAAAAAAAAAAAAAAAAACGAAGCGGAAAAGAATCTTGTTTACTGTGGCTATGCCAGCAAACGTGTTTGGCACGCTACGAAGAGCCACACATTATACGGCTGCTCCGTTCTGCGCAAGACCAAAGGTTCATGCTAACGCCTTCCTTTGAACTTTACAAACTAAAGCGAAAAAAAAAAGCAGCTATTAAAGCACGTGCCGTTTTGAGAGCTTAGTAGCCTGCTCTCGTGCTAAGCTTCTACTTCGTCACTTTTTCTTTAATAAAATAGCACAGTTTGTTTTCTTTGCAACAATATTCGCTTATTTTTTCCTGTACCGTAATAGCAAGGCAATACAGCTCCGACTGTATGATGACCGTGAACTCTGGGATGTGAAAACGACATTTTCTCGGAACTTCAGTTTATGACGCGGTAGCCGGCGAAAGTAACACGTTATAAGCCTTCCGCGAAAAGGAGAGTGGTGGCAGGAGCAAATAGAGGTGCGACGTGGCATCATCAATTTCCGTTTGCGCTTGCAACCCTTGGCGTGATGGTGTGTTTTATTCTTTTCGCTGTGAAGCTAAGTATTTTTTGTGTGTCCGTTAGGTGCGCTTTTTCATCCCTAATTTCGCAACTTCCGTCATCTTATCCGAAGGCTTATCATAGACTGACACGCTGCTCTTGGGGAACACAAGCAATCACTGCCGTCAGCTATCCATTAAAATTAAACTGCATGTAACATGCGTATTCCTCATCGTACGCGATGCTAGTGCATAACCATGACCCTGCGATTTTTTCGCTTACAACTTGCTCTTGTTTGCTCGTATAAGAGACGTCAGCTTCGCACATAATGTAAACTGTATGCTTGATGTAACCATTAAGAAGGCGATATGTGACGCTAAAAAAATTCTTATAATTACGCATGGCCGTACGTGATCATCGTCCCCAGCCTTATTGAAAGGTAAAACTACAGAATAATCTTTTTTTTCTTTCCTGGCAAGGGCCGTACTGCAACACGCACAAAGAGTTCTCCACTAAATCAGCAATTTTTCGTTTTCGCTTGAGAAACTGCACGCCAGAAGTATGCCGGTTTACATATGCAGCAACTTGTAAGATGCGTGATACGTCTTTCAGAGGACTTGTTCTTACAAAGCGTCTGCAGCGAATAGGGCTACCGAATAAGACAGCTTGTTAGCGACCATCTATAGACTGAGAATTGCGTGCCTTCGGCAGCTGTAGTTGGACGTCATATTGTCATCAAAGAGCTAGACCAGCTTTTCGTTTTCGAATGTTTGGTCGTTTCATGTTTTGTGGCGCATGTCATATAGAATAGACATTTTATTCTTATTCTGCATTCAAATGTTACCATGCAGCAACTAATGACGTACAATAAGGAAGGCAGATTACTGCAAGAAAGAAGTTTATTGACCCATTGCACTTGCACTTCCGTCAGAAAGCTGCTTCGGTTCACTGTTAGGGCAAAACATAAATTAGTATATATGCCTGTCTTCGCCTTTTACTAGGAAATAGAATATCATGGTTATGATCGTAACACCTCGGTATGCAATGATGTTTCCTTATACAATTCCTTTGTTGATTCCCGTATTGCTACAGTGACCTAAATGCAGAACTTCAATCTTGAGTTTTCCACAGCGAGCGGAAAGGAGTTTTCAATCCAACTCCTATTTCATAGCTATGCAAAATCCGCCGCCTTCTACACCACTCCTAGACGAACATTACAGCTGGGCTTTATATTTATTCGATAGCGATAATGAAGGCAAGTTCGTGCGGCTCTATACGGCGTAATATGGCAAACGCGCATTGAAGACCAGGGTTCAGTCGGATAAAGTAACTCTCGATTTTATTCGTCTAATAAAAAAGAAGAAGGAGGGAGAGAGCACGGTATGAGCGACAATATGGTAAAACAAAATCGCACCTCGCATTGCCGTTTTACGCTCAGAGGGGTACATGACAACATTGAGGTGTCCATTCAGAGTGGGAGCGTCTGTTCTTTCACGTCTTCACAACAGAATGCCGCGAAGGGGTGAAGGGGTCAACGGGTTCATTAATAGCGCGAAAATCACAAGGAGGTAAATAAAAGCGAGTAAGCGAACAGTAGTGTAAAAACAAACAAAGATAATAACACTAAGAACAAAAAAAAAATTCTACGCCTCGAAAGGAGCGTGCGTTCCTCAAGCTGTGATCCGGTCGAAGACCCTTCAGCCCAGCAAGCTCGGCTTACCCATTAAAGGAGACAACGGCCCGGCGAACATGTATTGCCACACAAGTGCATGCGGTCTTTCCTTCCCGCCTGGTCAAAGCAATATACAGTGACAGTGTCCCGAACGTACCCGGGATGAGTGTGGACTCGAGAGCAAAGTACCTCACACGTGGCGCAAATCATTTTCACGGGTTTTGCGCGCACAAGCCGAAGGAGGAGCTACGGACGGTCTGACGTAAGCACCGAAAGGGGGCTTCTTGTTTCGTTTAATGAAGAGCTAAAGCCGCTCTTCCCATGAAAGAATGAGAACTTGCCGCATGTATGTTTATAGCAGGATATTGCATTGTCTTCATATGTTCTCATTGTTGGGGTGAAGAAGATGGGGGGGGGGGGGGGGGGAGAGAGAGAAAATATATATGGCGCAAAGCAAGGAAGCGCCAGGCCAGGCCTACAGACCATGCATCAGCCCAACGACAGGCATTTTTGTGAGCTAGACACACGTGTCTCATTGGTTAGGTCGGCAACACCGCGGGCACTATTTAGCTCCCTGGTGATGGGATGGTGGTGAACTATTCGCACGTGGAAGAGCACTTTTTGTGCAAGCTCGTTAGGAAAACTTGGGGTTTGGTCGACGTTTTACAAGGTGTCTCAGAAAAAACGCCAGCTACTCACTACCTGTGAGGACAACAGCTGCAATCCAAGAAGTCGGCAGGGCTGGACCGTAGTTCACATCAGCGATTAGTCCAAGCTTCAGGTTCAAGTTGTGTATACATGTGTATCCACTGTATGTCTCATATATGGAGGAACATGGCGAAATTATCGGACATGAATGACATGTGTCTTTTGTTGGTTCAAACATGCTCAAGTAGAATTGTAAATGTTTGACGCAGGCGTAAAATAAGATGGACATGCCACACGCTGGGTTGAGAGGGTTCGGCTGAATCTGGTGAGTACGCTCTTATGCGAGTAGGATATAGGCAGTGGAAGATATAGAAGCACGACTTAAATAGCAAGAAGGTGCCCATGTCAGATATCTCGCATGTCCTTCTTGCTCAAATTGCTGCATATTTCGTAATCAAGTACGCTAGAACAACCATGATATTTCCCGCCATTATTTCTCTGACGCGGGCCGAGACTATAGTGTTAAACACCTGGTATTGAATATTTTTTCCCGAAATCTCAAGACTATGGTAATATGTGGCTCTTTCGTTCTCTTAGAGGTCTTTTAGCGACAATTTTTTCAAGCTGAGACGTAGCTCAGTGGTATAATGCTCGACTGCCGCGCAGAGGGTGTGGGTTCGAGTCCTGCTCGGTCCTTGTTATTTTTTTTTCTAAAATTTGTGCGATAGTGGCTACGGACACCGGCGGCGGCGTACAACTACGGCGCGAGAAACGGCCCTTGTTGTGATCTCATAACAGCTTGCAGTGTAAAAAAAAAGAAAAAAAAAGAAACGCCAATCAATTGGCGAGTCTCCTGCGAGTGTGTCAGCCGAATATTATTGCATTACATGCAGCAGGGAATTAGTGATTTTGTTTCAAAATACACCTGGAAAGCGCCCGCTCTTCTTTCAGTAAAACAAGTAACAATTTCCACGGACTACGAAACAATTCGGAGGATTACCGTTGGCTGATTTTATCGCTGCGCAGTTGCCCGTACACCGTGGAAGGCGGGCTGAGGGAGCTACGTCCCCGCGGTGACTCTAACCGAAAGCTTGTCGTCACGGCGGAAGTGCGAATACGTTCGAAGAAAGGTCATGATGCGGCCTCTTGGCCTTTCTTCACCACCCTCTGTGTTCTTTCCAGCACGATTGTCGCGACGAAAAGAGTGAATGAGCTCGAACGGTACATTTCCCATCAAACTTGATGTCGTAATTCTATAATACCTAACAGAATTGAAAAATACCTGCGGCAAGCCATTTGTGAGACAATGAGCTCCCTAAACGATTTCATCGAAGATTACTTGAAGAAGTGTTGCAAAGCCCCCTTAAGCCCAATTCTCGAAGGAAGTAACCTGAGTACACCATTTCGCCTTTCCCAATCTCCGCAAGATATTTGATGGTCCTCACTACCGCAAGAAAGCCCCGCCACGGTGGTCTAGTGGCTATGGTACTCGGCTGCTGATCCGAGAGTCGCGGGATCGAATCCCGGCCGCGGCGGCTGCATTTCGATGGAGGCGAAATGCTGAGGCCCGTGTGCTGTGCGATGTCAGTGCACGTTAAAGAACCCCAGGTGGTCGAAATTTCCGGAGCTCTACACTACGGCGTCTCTCATAATCAGAGCTGGTTTTGGGACGTTAAACCCCACAAAGCAACTACCGCAAAAAGGTCATGTGTCTTTACGGGGCTTTTAGCCTATGCCTCTTCCTTTGTCGAACTGTGCGACATGTTTTCATGGTAAATGTATTTATCATTTAGACAATCTTTACGTGCTGTGGTGCATTAGAATACGCTTTTGTGTCTGTTTCACTAGATACATGGCATGTTTTGCGCATTTCCATTTGCTCAGCGGCTACGAAGCTATGTGTGTATAAGGTGGCCAGCTTTCCACCACACTTATATTTTTGCGCTTTTTTAACATCGTCACAGTCGCAACCTATTAGCTGTTGGACAATAAATTCAATTCAGTGTCTATATTTCAGTGTCTCAGTGTCTACAATCTCAATATGAATTCAGTGTCACCGCCGCGGTGGTCTAGTGGCTATGGCACTCTGCTGCGGAGTCGAAGGTCGCGGGATCGAATCCCGGCCGCGGCGGCTGCATTTCGATTCAGACGAAACGTTGAGGCCCGTGTACCGTGCGATGTCAGGGCGCATTAAAGAACCCCGGGTGGTCGATATTTCCGGACCCTCTACTATGGCGTCTCTCATAATCATATCGTGGCTTTATCGTTAAATTAGAGTCCGCTATTTCTATTGGCTGCTGCTTATATCCCTTTAGTTACCGCTTTTGCAGCTGCCCTCTCTTCTCAAACGTGCCTTAACGGGAATACAGCGGCGTCTATTGCCGCTGTTTCTAATTGAGATTGAACTTCTGAGACTAGTAGTGTACTCCAGTAAACAGCATCCGCCTGAAGCCTGCACAACGATTCTGAGGCGCCTGAAAACAAACCTTTGCCGGTGGAATGGCAGCGCCATCCATTGCCAATCTATACAATTTTTCGCTCACCTTCGAGAGTGCCGACGTGGCGCGCTGTTTCGATTGAAAACTCGTAATTTTGTGTATACCCGGCGCCTATCACTTGTGCTTCGATGTGTTAGTGACGCTGAATACAAAATTAAGTATAATAGCATGAAAACAATGTTAGAAATAGCCGTCGGCTTCATTTTCTGCAGAATCTGGAATACATACAGCATCCTCAGAGTCGTAGTTTCCCGAATATTGCGGTTGGCCTAAACTGTCCGGATATGCGAGATTTCCGGCTTTGCTCCTCATTCGTTTCGACAAGGAAAGTCTTGTAAAATGCTATCTTGTTAACAACTACCTTTGTACTAGAAAAGCAGCCAAGAAAATGAACGCAGCAAAAGCTTCCAATGAAAGCCATCTTCATTGAAAAGTACGCACTATCTCTCCACCGAGAGGATGTGATCATTATTGTTATCATAACACAGTAGTAGAAGGCCATACCTCACGCGTGTTAGTCTTATGTGTTCTTGGTGCATGCGCTTCCTATCGTGCCATTGAGCCATGGTCGAACGTACAGCGAATAACACATTTCCCGCTTTTGCATACGTGCATAAGCTATCTCATGGTCTAAAAAATGTTGCAGGGAGGTTCAATGTCAGAGTTATCTTTTCTGCCCCTAATAAATTAAATAATATTTACGGTATAATTGAAATGAAACTCGGTCAAAAAATATTAGGGAGTAAATAAAAGTAAAAAAGGTTGCAAGGTAAAGAAACACACGCCCTCGTTCGGTGCATGCAAAGTAGGTCTAGTGTATCAGGTGCCGTTTTCTTGCGGTGATATGTATATTGGCCAAACAGGCCGGTGTCTGAATATAAGATTGGCTGAGCACAAAAGCTCTCTGAAAGAGAATGAGTACTCGCACATGGCTAGGCACTGTTCAAACCACGATTGCACCCCTGTATTTACTGACACAAAATGTCTGTTCAAACACAGGGATCAGGCAACCAGAGAAATTGTTGAAGCTTTCCACATCAACAAAAACGGTTCCCGCTGCGTCAGCATGCCATCGATAGCCCTGCATGACAAGGAAATTTCATTTTTGAATCAGTTCATCACTTAGCATATGTTGCTTTGGTTCTAACGAGGTTTTTTATATTTTGTTGCACACTTTTCCATCTGCGTCATGGGATCACGTGGGTGTGGTCAGTGCTGTTAAATATGCGTGTGTTGCTAAATAAAATTTAGTTGTGAGACAGCGCTGTGGTTTGTGTCCCTTCCTTCTTCCTTTTGTCCTCGTGTTTCGCGCTGACCGTCAATATGCCTAACCAGTTCCAACTCGCCCAAGTGACCATCCTTCTACAGCAATAGAAATGTATTTACAACTGCTAGCCGAAGACGGATAGACCAAAAGTTCTATACGCTTGCCCCGGGCTGCGTCTCAGACCATTGTCACATATGCATGAACTACGTGATCTATAAGTGTAACAAAACCCACTACCATTGCCTCAGAAAATGAATGAAACCCGCAGGCAAGCAGGCGCAGAAGCTGAAATCTTTTGTAGCTGCCTTTCGACACGCAAGGTGTGTTTTTCCTACTTTGCAATTTTCCTGTATAGTTGGTATTATGACATAAACACAGTCGGTTAGAAAGCGTAAAGCAATTGATGGTACATATATATCGCGCGGTTATTGTTATGCGCATAAATACCGATAGCACTTAGTGGCACAAGCATCACTGAAAAAGGCTCAGTACCGCTATAGCTAGGTGAACTGGAATGGTCGTCCGGAGATCGGGAGCGTGAAATGCTCTCTATGGTCCATTTTTTGAAACATTGATTTCCCGGATTTAACGTCCCAAAGCCACGATATGATTATGCGGGATGCTTTAGTGGAGGCCTCCGGAAATTTGGACAATTCGGGGTTCCTTATCGTGCACTGACATCGCACAGTACAAGTGCCTCAACATTTCGCCGTTATTGAAATGCAGCCGCTACAGCTGGGACCCACCCGCTTATCAAGCTGCTATACACCTTTACCGCCAGCGCACTCGAACAGAGTACGCCCTTGTTTCTTCTTACTGGACACAATTTGCCCACTTATCACCTGGTGCAACGTGACGTCTGGGGAGGCGCTGGCGTGTCAGCAATACGCTTGCTCAGCCTTTTAATCTCACGTACCGCTTTGGGGACCTTGTTTTTGTGGCACTAGCCCCTGCAACACTACGTTTCTTGTTCGGCACCTCTGATTCACTAATGCATGAGGGGTTGCTGATAAAATGAAATAAACAGCTCTGAAAAAGTAGCATCATGTAAGGAAAATCAAGTTGTGTGGCATAGATGTGGTTTTAGAGGATAAGTTTAGTACAGAAAAAGGTCATTTAACCATCAGGGCGACTAATGGGCATTAATTAAACGGAAGTAAGTGCGTACCGTGTCAGATATGCGGGCTTGAGACACACGTAAGGAACAAATTGCCCTAGCGACTACCGCGTGCATGGAACTCAACTGTCGTCCATAGGGATGGTCAGGTAGCCACCCGAAACTACCCCAGTGGTCGTGTGTCGACAGAAACACTCAACAGAATGATGTACCGAAGTATATTATCCTACACATTTACGTAATGTGGGTTCCTGGGCACGAGGGACTGAAGTGAAACAAAATGACCGACGCTACGTCGTGCGCTTACGCGTACTGGACCATCCCTTGCCACTGTCTGGACGACAGGACCTTGTCCGTGGAGGCCGAGTTCGCGTCGATCCCCTAGCCAGCGATGCTTCAACATCACAGGCTGCATGCAGGTAGTACCCACAACCACAATCATAGCTCAGAAGAGAGGGCAAAAGGACAGAAAGTTGAGCGAGTTGGTAAGGGTCCATAGTCAAAAGAAGAGGCGTGCAAGACACGGACACAAGAGGAGAAGTGAACAACACGAACGCCGTGTTGCACAGCGGTAGAAATATACGAACGCCGTTCATCAAAACGAACGCCGTTCATCATAGCTCAGAAGAGAGGGCAATTGCGTGCTCAGAAGACTTTACAGGAACACTGACACCCAGAAGTACTCATTGCACCGACTCTACCCAATTCCCCATAAATGTGTTTGCCCAATTGGCGGTGTATCAAACATATTGGCGCATTTTGAGCCTTGCGTGCTCGAGGCGTTTATACACTGAAGCATCGCCTTCACCCAAAGACCATAACGCCAATAAAGAAATCGAAGACCACATCAAAGCGTGGGAGGCCAAGGTTGTTTCCAGGAACTTGGAACAACAAAGGCGTCTCGTCGCCAGGATGAAGGAGGCAGTGAAGACGAGAAGGTTCCTGAAATGAGGAAACCTCCCGCCTAGAGTAGAACCCGGGCTAGCTCCTAAATGCTGTTTCGACCAGTAAACTTTCATTCATTAATTAACTCTACTACCACGCAGCATGTTTTGTTAGCAAGATTAGTCTCCACCGAAATACGACCACTGCGGCCTTCAGGTAAATTCTAAAATATCTTGAGTGCGCTATTATTAAACAAGGGCATCTTATGCAGTTAACTCCTTAAAAATGTTTGTTTTATTTATAGGCAACGAATTTTTTTTTTTGGTTTGTACAAAAAAAAAAGAACAAGAGGAAAAGCGCGAAAATCAGTGGTCTGTTAATGCATCCTTATGAAAGAACATGCACCGTCATAGATACATACTATAGGTTCAGTGTAAATGATTGGTGATAATGGAATTCTGGGTGTATGATTTGTGCAATTCATATACGTATACGAGTTATGCAAAGGCCAAGCATACTCCAGGATAGCACTCATGAAACTAGTCACCATACCTAGTCACTAATTGAAAGTTCAGTCACAGTTCCCGGAGACATACAGGTATTATTCTGAATATATGGCGAAGCAGACAGCATCTTAACCGGAATCCACCAAACTATTGATTTGCGGTGTTTAACGTCCCAAAACCAGCTCTGATTATGAGAGACGCCGTAGTGGAGGTCTCCGGAAATTTCGACCAGCTGGGGTTCTTTAACGTGCACTGAAATTGCACAGCACAGGGGTCTCAACATTCCGCCTCCATCGAAATGCAGCCGCCGCGGCTGGGATTCGATCCCACGACCTCCGGATCAGCATGCGAGAGCCATAGCCAATAGAACACCATGGCGGGAAATGCCACAAAACGAGTACCCTTGCAAAGTGAACTATGAACGAATTTGAAAGCACAACAGATAAAGAAATATAAAATACGTTTCTTAAAAACTTATTTCAACAGGAATCATTTTTTGTTTATCATACGCAAAGAGAAATGAAACAATATACTGATGCGAAATATTTAAGCTTTATAGCTTCTCTTGTCCTGCTCCCAGTTGTCCAGCGCCTACAGTGGGGTTCAGTCAACAGCAACAAGTATTCGTTGTTCGTATGTTCCTTGAATGAAATATTCTAAGTAAAAATCAGCGAGCATTTCAAGGTGCTTCTCCACGCTTTGCAGATTGCCAACGCCAACAGTGTGATATCCAGAACGATCCTTATAAGCAAAGTATCCAGCATAGTCAACCCTTGCTTGAAACTTGCACTTCTAGAAAAAGGGAAAGTGTCATGTCAGTCACGTTGAAATTAATCATCATATTAAAATGCATCAATGTTGCTCCTAACATTAGTGACGAGGCGCACCTTGATGTTGTGTTGTGCCGATGTAGAAACTTGCTTTTGTAATCAAGTCATATGTGCAAAATTGTCGTAAGTTTCATGGGTTCTGTTCGATTTTGCGTGGAAGTATAACGTAATTACGGTCCAAATTTTCCAGTGCGATATAGTTCCTTTTAGGCGCCTATAATAGGCGCCAAAAACATCACTTTACGCCGATAGCAGCCTATGCGCTCGCTATATATAACTTGTAAGCACAGCAATCCTTCCTTCGTGTCGAATGTGCCTATTGATGTTCGCGATCGATGGGAATTAAGGAAACCGTCGCTTGAGTGCCCTTTGAGGGAAACATGAATGACCTTTTAATCTATCTGTCCTCTACAACTAATAAAGTACAGTAATTCAAACACAGTGCACGTCTAGTTATAATTATCAACTAAACTTGCCTGCAGACTTGTTGAATCTTGCAAAGCCGCAGCACAGAATCCAAAATATACGCCAAAAGAGCTGCTAAACGGCGTATAAAAGAGGCTAAAATTATTGTCTTACAAATAAAAATCAACACATACACCCTTAGAAATTGCGGTCTGTAGATAATACTTGGAAATCTTTGAAAATCAATAGCAATAACATCATATTTCTGATGTTTGAGATAGACGGAACTTCACTCATATGTCTCGTAGATATCGTTTGATATAACAGGCAAAGAACCCACGCATGCTTCGCGCATGAACTTGACAACGAAAAGGTGTACAATAAAATCATTCCAGTGCTTTATACTTACCGTAATGTACCCCTTCACTTTCTTGCGACTCCTTTCGCGGTTTTTTACTTTGATGTCAATTCGTGTGGCATTGTTAAACTCTATTTGATAAACTTTTGGCTGAATTCCTGCCAGTTTTATCAACGGAAGTGTAGCGTTAAAGACGGCCGTGAAAGGACTGTCTATTCCGTCGGCGATACGAAAAGTCATACGTAAGCTCAGGATCTTTCCCATTGGATCATAGGTTTGTTCATTGCTGCACCACAGGCTGTTTACCCGTGCAGTTATTTGGTACCTGTAGACAAAGCCATATTAGACAAAAAATTGTTACCTTTATCTTTTATATTTTCGCCAGATACTGCATATTTTCCTGTGTCCTAGGTCTGCCACGGTGCACCTGTGAAAATGATGCGATTAACAATGAGACCAACAGTGACGGTTAACGTTACCTCTTCTATCTATTTAGAAGCCAAAAGCACTTATTGACTACAGCCTTCCATTTCCTATCCACTTCTCAATTATGGTTCAAGGCTGGCCTTGCTAACAATGATCTTCACAATCAGACCCGTAGAGCTGCATTGTCTAATGAAGCCTGGATTGACGGTCCCAGTTATAGCCCCAAAAGGCCTAAGAAAGTTTAGGTTTTTACCACCACCACCGCGACAGAACTAGTGCTCTTGGATGGTCCAAGCTCACACAGGGCAAAGAGCTCGCTATGCATGGCAAGAGAAAAAACAAAACAAAATCTGGTGCGCTGAGCCGGTTAGTTCTCAGAGGCAAGATGTCTCGCGGTGAAAATTACCAAGCTTAAAGTTATCCTGCATAGAGTCCAAGGATCGGTAATTTCTGCTTCCCACCCCATTAATTTTGTCCGCCATCATATCAGACGTTCCAGAGCCCATTTTGTTCCAACGCCACTAAAGCAGTTGCATGTGTTAACGCGCTAACTATTGCTCTCTGCCCACTTCTACGTGGTGGCGATTATGCGAAGGCATAATCGCACAATGCATGATAATATGTAGAAAAGGTGTAGCTCAGAGTTGCGGGTTTGATTCTCGGAGACGCGGAGACACCGCTTGACACCCTTGCCATTTACGTCACAATTAACTGTAAAAGAACAGCTTCGCTGTCCCGACGGTTTTCATGGCGAGGAAATGGCTTGCATTTTTCATACTTCATATTTTTTTTGTCCTTCGCATGTCGGGCCATTTAAGCAATATATAATATTTTGTAAAAATGTAATCAATGCGTTAGAAAGCGGAGCGCATGGGAACGCACTCTAAAGCTTGTATTTGTCGTCAGAATATTGAGCGAGCAAACTCGGCAGTGGAGGACAGAGGGGTTGGGGTGATGACTGAACACTCTCAGCCATTTTCAAGCAAAATAAATGTAGATGACTGGAGGCCTTGTGGTACGACGCTCTCCTTGGGACCGTGGGTACGCGGTTCGGATTTCGCATCGCCAAGAAAATTTATTTGTGTCCTTTATTTCTATTTGTTTCATTGCCTGCACCTCCTCGCCTCATTTCGCACTCTCTCTCTATCTCTCTTCGCTTTCGCCTCACCCGGCGCTCTGCTCCATACGGCTGGAAATAAAGCTTCAACAGTTCCGCTGTTAGAATGTCTTGTACAATGCCCCTTACCTGTCGTAGGGAAGGGTCCGATTGGTCCAATACTCGTAGTCTGCAGTAAGACCCCAGCTCTCTATGCCTTTCCCCAATGTCGAAATATATCTTTGCGCTTCTACTGTAAGATTTGCACGCATTGAGATACCTAATTGGAAGAAAACCTCGTTAAAGAAAAGCACACCTGAGGTATAGAACTGTTCGTCAAACTTTTCGGTTCTCGTGCAGCTCTATATCTTACATTATGCATTCATAGAATAGTGTTGAATCTATCTATCTATCTATCTATCTATCTATCTATCTATCTATCTATCTATCTATCTATCTATCTATCTATCTATCTATCTATCTATCTATCTATCTATCTATCTATCTATCTATCTCATTAAGCACTGATTTCTCCCTCGCCATTTGTGGTGAGATTACGGCATATTCGGTGGGAGCCACAACTGGCCAGCTTTGACCCTCAGGATAAAAAAAGGCCTATGTTAGGAGGGTAAGGCGGGCAGCCGAGGCTATCAGGCACGGAAGGACTGCCCACACTAAGTTCACAATCTATATTTTTGTGACGTTTCCCATATTTTTCTTCTCCTGAAGGTGACGAAGACATCACTCAACAAAGAAAAATCAACGCCGCTGCCTCCTGGCCTCTTACGCCATGTGGTTGCTAGTGGTTGCCCAAGTGCCACTGTGATCTTACATTTAACTTTCTTAAATATCAGAATTTAAATATGGCGAAAGCAATGTTATTTTATTTCTACGGTTGCATTAAATCCGGTCATACTTGCAGCGCTGCTAGGAATATTTTATTTATTTTTTTTTCTAAATTTCCCCCCATTTACTAATATCCTGGGGCGCACTCAATGGGGCAGATTGACGTACAGTTAAATTGCTGATGGTAGGTACCCGTGGCAATGTTGTAACCCAGTGATCTGCTTGTGCATTACTGACAAGGGATGAAAAAAAAAATGGATATGGCGCCCTCCCAGGCTAGAAGACAGAAGCCCCGAAATTATTGAGAATTTACGTATTCTGAGTCGCTTACATAAAAAATGCGCAGGAAGAAAAAAAAAAAGCGAATGTTGTGAAGCAGTGGCATGGACACTACACCGATTCTCTACATGTGGCTATCTTTATGAGGAATGAAAGTTATATGCCAACGGTATTCCTGTGTATTCCCGTTGCTGTATCTCATGCTGAGGGCGCGCCTCACACAAAGACAATACACAACACTATTCTGTAGTCGTGTTTGCTTCCAACACTATATTGGGTAGATGAGCAGGGCCGACAGCTAAAGGTGCCTAACAAACCAACAGTAATAGTATGCCAGGTAACGTTCCCATACGGTAGCGTTGTGTTTTCCTTTACTGATCCCATAATTTGCCTGTTAACACGAGTAGATAATGCAGGTAAAAGATTGTGGCGATTAGTGCATATTGGCTCTTGTTAGCGGCTAGACGCAGTTACTTCTCGGAAGACTTCTCGACGCTGTGACGTGGGTGAGCTTAAACATACAGCGGTTGTCGATTGCCGATGAGGATGCTGAGCGATCAATAAAAATTCGTCTACAGGTACGCTTCCTACTTTCTTCCTACTTTCGCTAAGATGTATTCCTTATTTGCAAGATCCGCTGCTAAAAGTTAAGCTTCTCGAATTCACAAGTCCTAATTGCACACTCTTTTGTTTTATATGTCCGGTACTCACTCACCTAAAATAATCTAGAGCATTAACGGCTAGGTAAACGCATGCACTCATTTCCTTTTTTGCGATGAGCAGGGGATATTCCAAGAGAAACGCGGCGCTCTGCATGGGTAGTACGAAGTGTTTGATGATGAACTCCAGAATGTAATTCTTACCTGTCTTCAGAAGAACCTGCGAGTAAAATAATATGGGAATATTATTCAATATATTTTTATGTGACCCATAAAATTATAGCGAAATTTTTGCAGGTGAGAAAGCATATTTTCTTCTTTTCTATAGACACCACATTCAAGTGTGCATCTCTCATCAAAATGAATTAGTGAGCTATAGACATCCCAACTATTTCGTTAATGTTTGATGGAATATCGACCTTTTAAATTATTCTAATTTGCCATGTCTACCCTGTTGTTTAAATTAGTTCATGAAAGTGTTTTATTAGAGCTCATAATTATTGAATTGAGCATCGCGAAGCTCGATAACCGCAATTTCAATTACAGGCCCAGTCATTCCCGTCGCCACACATATACTCTCACATATACACCAAACAGAAGTGAGCCCAATTTGTACATTGTGCGCAGAGGTCGGCACACTGAAACAAATAATTCGGAACTGTCGGGCGGAACCGCTACCGGAAGCTCTTCAGGCCGTACCCTCCCCCGAAGCTTGGGCTTCAGTGCCTAGAGCCGAGGATCTCGGCACGCAGGTCTGCGCCGCTAGACGCGCCGAGACGGTGGCCAAGAGACTAGGCCTGGGGGCCATCGCTTCATCTTGACCGAGTTCTTCGGTTAATAAGGTTTACGCACTCGTACTCTCTCAGGTGCTGCTATTACAATAAGTCATCCCAGTCCAAACCCCCACCCCGTCCTGCTCAATCAACTTCGCAGATAGTTGCAAGTTTATACATTCTTATGTAATATAGCACGGAACAATAAACATTTTAAAAAATGGCGCGTTGTTACGCTTTTTTTAACAGTTGAGGGCGAATGCCAGGTGCAGATTTAGACTTGCATTGAGACCTTTCCAGTCACAGCATGGTCGCTGCCTCTATAATACCTTACCAAGCGTACATCAGGTTTCCGCTCCATGTGAAATTAAGTAGGGCGCATACCCTCACATTCCAAGCTTCATTATCAAAGTATGCGTCATGCGTCACCTATCTCTCTATATGGTTATACGTCGCACATTATAGGGCATGTAAAGTTCTTGCTATACTCGTGTTGGTCAGTGTGTTTTTAGGCGAGAGCCTTATGCGCGTCATGAATTGCAAGAAGTCACCGTCCTCGTCTTATAGTCGTCAACACTACTGAGCAAGAATGTATGGCCAACATGACTACTAGGCCATGTCATCAATAACATGACGTAAATGCCATTTACGTAAGACTAACGCTGATACAATCATGTAGAGTGCACGCCCGCGCACCTTGGCCAAGGATACGCTTACGTGCTCCACGGGTAATTTCATGTCAACCTTTACAACCCATGCCAAATAACATTCACGTGACTTCAAATGAATTTAGGAGATAAATTAAAGCAACCCGCGTCAAATAATCTTTATGACGATGCGGAATAGCTTTCGTCGTCAAGTCGTCCTAGCACAAGATAATGAACCGGCGAATTTTAGGGGCGAAGCTCCTTAAGGTTTGGGTCTGTCCGTCCGTTGTAGTAGCGTGTTACCTACTAGGAACGCGCTACTAGGAGGGCGCGTGTGGGAGGCGCGCCCTCGGCGCGTGCCTCCTGGCGCGCGAGCTCTCTCACTCTTCCATCTGCTGTCTTGTGAGAGAGAGAGAGACAGAGAGATCGAAAGGCACGCGTTGACTATGAAAACGCTCTTTCTTTGATGAACGCGCTACCAGCTCGCAAAGAACGCGCCCTTACCCGCGAGAGACAAGCTTGACGCAGGCAGCGTCTTCTAGCGAGTTTCTTGATTGAAAAATACCGACTGCTCGCGCTGGAGAACCGTTCACCGGCCACCCATGTTTAAATGTAGGCACTGGATCTTGACTGCAATGAAGTGCCGGTGGGAGATTTCACTTGTGCGTAGTTGAACCATAAGGATTCGTAGCGTGCGCGTTAACTGAATTAATCCGGAACTCGGCACGATCTACGATGAACATCCGGAGCTTCGCCCACTCATCATCATTCACTCCGTGGATATGCTGTGAATTTTTTTGAAGTTGCTTTCACTGTGTTGTGTAATGTATTGGCCTTACATTGCCATGTCGCAATTGTTTTCCTCTTCCACCTCTGTGGAAGTGGTGACTGAGTCGTAGTGCCTACTGCACAGTTTGGAACACTGGACATGTCAGTACCACTGGCCAACTCCAGGAATTTGTTTCGGGCCCCTGAGAAGTTATCATAGTCAGCAAGCAGAATAAACGCAAATGAATGAAGTCGCCATCGAGAACAGCTGAGTGCGCAGCAACAAGTCCAGAAAATGCGATCACAAGATACATTGAATGTGAAGCATTGACGTGCATACGTACAAAGAAGTGTAAAGAGTTCAGTGGAGTTGAAATTCGCGGATACAGCTGGGCATAAACATGCACGGCATTCGAAGATTTACTATTTTTTAACCACAGATATTCCCAGAGTAGACGGTATCCGTCGCCTCGTGAACTCCTTTTACCGCATAGCTAATTTACTATACCAAGTGAGGTGCAAAGCTGTACTATTTGCTGCAAGTAGGTATTGCGAAATCTCACAAATTGGTTTGCATCAAAATCTGATGTTATCAAAAGACTGGGAACGTTGGCCCGGTACGGCAACTTATGTACACAGAATGCTTTTAAGAACCAGCATTCTCAGCGTTGCTTTTAGCGCTGATAAAAGCAACCGACGAATGTAATTTTTTTATATTCATGTTATTTTCGAGGGTAACGTTACTGGACACTGACATTGTTAACTTACCAGTAAAAGGAACGCCTGCACGGTTGTCGTATGTTTCATTTTCGACGAACTCTATCGCTTTATGAAAGTCTCTGTGTGAAAGGAAAACGACATTAAAGCAATCCTTCAGCTATGCACACTGATCTGACAACAGACATACATCAAAGAAAGTGCAACTGCAGGAATGCTCAGTGAATATAGTAGTTCTCTGTTCTGAGGAAATGCTAAAGATTGGAAAGATCACTTGAAGTACTGAGAGAATTCAGCTGGCTTACGGCCTTGTTCAAATACCAAAGGACTTACGATTTCCTAGCGCTGTTGCTAGGCGCTATCATATTGCGTGGTTTCGACTTAAGTTACAAACCAAACAGCCTAAACCTATATGATTCTACAGGACTTTAGGACTTTTGTTATATACTGCATTTGCTATAATGGCTATAATAGACTTTTGCTATAATGGTGCTAAGTATCCCATTTTCTAAACGAACAATATGGTTGAAGTGGTACTTCTTTCTTCCAGGAAGAAAGAAATACTGCTACAACCATATTGTTGGTGTAGAAATCTTTGCAGGATTGTTATATAAGCATCTGATCTCAGCAGAACTACCAACAATACTGGATTAATTGAACAATATTCCAATAGTGTTTGACTTCTTCCGTTTAGGTACCGTACGGGATTTCTTTTTTCTCTTTTGATGTTCTGCTAAATTAACGTCTGTGGTATCGCTCGGGACGCATGCCCACTCTCCTATCGATTCGAAGGCTTTGACTTGTTGTGGCTTATGGCTCTTAAATCAGACAGATCATTCTTTTCTCGAACATCTGTTTTAATTGTTCTGGCGTTAGACATTCTTAAAGAATATCTGAGCTCTCTACACCACTGCGCTTTGTCCCACAAGCGCAGTGCCTCCAACGCAGGAACCTTGACATTATTTCATGATCACGACGAATACATTCCAAAGAAGACTGGATCTGTGAAAAACGAATACTGTCAGCTTTACATTTAGTATCTAGCACGCAGGAACCTTGACATTATTTCTTGATCACGACGAATACATTCCAAAGAAGACTGGATCCGTGACATACATTCAGAACGTAGCATTCAGCATGTATACGTCAGCTTTACATTTAGTATCTAGCACACCATTGCACACTTAAGCCTTCGGCACGGCATGTGTCCTTCTTTCTTTATTCTTTTTCCATCCCTTTCTGTCTCCCTTCACCCCTTCCCCAGTGCAGGGTAGCAAACTGGATATTTACCTTTCCGGTTAACCTCTCTGCCTTCCGCCTATCATCTCTCTCTCTCTCTCTCTCTAAGCCTTCGGCATATGTCTGTCTCACTGTGCACGCCTCAATTAAATAGCTTTCACTGTCGTAAGAAAACAGCTATTCGACTTACTATTGGCACATTCACTGCAAACCTTGTTCTTGAGAGTGGCGTTTATTATTTTTTCTTTATGCACTCTACGCGACATTACTCTTCAGCCTCAATTCCTTTCGGCATTTGCAATATAAATTGCATGGCGCACATATATGTGCGGTAAACAGAGCCTATAATCAAAAGAAGAGGCGTGCAGGACACGGACACAAGGAGAGCAGTGTACACCACGAACGATTATGGACTGTTACCAACTCGCTCAACTTTCTGTCCTTTTGAACAGAGCCTAATTCGTTATTACCACAACTTTAGTAATACGCTGGAACTAAACAGCGCAAGAAACATGTATGTATGAAACAGTATGTCGTCCCAACACGTCCAAGCGTCAACCTTAGCCACATTTACTTAATGACATGCACGCTTTATGAGAGCATCAAAGCATTGTCGCAAAATCTTACGAGTACAGCAAAGCAGAACATGCCCAGTACACTGACTTGAATTCGGATAGGAAACGCTTACTATACCCATCGGTTATTTAAAGCGCACCTAAGTCTATGAACACAGGTTTCCTTGCATTTCGCCGCCATCGAGATCCGTTCCCCTGGCCGGGGTTCGCAGCCGCACCGCCGAACTCAACGGCGCCACACCCTGACAGCTATGAATTTCACGTTCGCAAACTTTGAAATTGATGAGCGCCTGTCTGTCGTAACAAGTCAGCTGTCCTAATTATCCACCGTATTTAGATACAGTTTTATCAAAACGAAAAATATCGCTCGCACGCAATCATTTATTTCGTATTTTCTGCCTGCTAACAACATCTATGTAACAAGAACATTACATAAGATGTCATTTTCTCCCATTATTGTCTTAGGCATACTTGTATACCGCGATGAAGTAAACTAAGAATAGTTGGAGCCGTACCTATGAGCACAAGCTGACGGGATTTCAGGGCCCTGTACTTTACTGGCAGTTAAAAGATAGCGAGGTAACGTTTATATACACGCGTGTCCACGTGACTGATACATGGTACACTGATGTCCCTCCTACTCCTTCCACCTCGCAAGACACAGCTTTCTTCTGTCGTCATTCCTTGATCCGACAACGAAAAAAAAAGGAAAGAAAGAAAACGCTTACCGACATTCGGTTCGCATGCCGTTAAGGTCACCTCGGGTGCAAATGCCCTATAAGCAGCCGCTGCACGTTGCCCTATAAAGTTCTCGTCTTCAAGCACTTTCATGTATCGTGCATACTTGTATATTTTTGCTCGGTTAAATTTATTGATTTAGCGCACATTAATTTGAAATATTCGTACGTATGGTCTTTCTAGTTTTCTCCTTTATCTTGTGCTTTATCCAGATCACGGGAATATATATATATATATATATATATATATATATATATATATATATATATATATATATATATATATATTATATATATATATATATATATATATATATATATATATATATATATATAGTCATAGACGGATCGTTGGCGTTCCGACCGGGCACCGGACGAGTCTGCTTGGTCACAGGGGTAGCCGCTTAACGTCGTTCTCCTCTTCTTCTGTCTCCGTTCCCCGGCTATTTTTGGTGGTACCGGTGGTTCGCCACAAGAGCTCGTGACATTCCCCCGCTGGCAGACGAAGCCCGCCGGGCGAGTCAGTCATCTCGTGGATTGTAACGCTTCAGACGGGCGACATGGGTCACTGGTTTTCGCCGAGCGTCGTCCACTGTTCGCTAGACGCGCGATGCGATAGTTCACCTCGCTGAGGCGTTCCAAAATAACGTAGGGACCGACATAGTGTGCGAGAAACTTTTGGCACAGACCACGCTTCCGCAACGGTGTCCAGAGCCACGCGAGGTCACCAGGATCAAAGCAAATGTCACGGTGGTGTTCGTCGTAGCGTATTTTCGACCGATCTTGCGATGCGATTGTGCGTAGCCTGGAGAGCCGACGCGCTTCTTCTGCTCGACAGAGGATCTCGTCAATTGATTGGTTGTGTTGGGTGATGTATGGAAATATCGTGTCGAGTTTGTAGCGCGGCGGACGAGCATATAGGAAAAATGGTGAGTAGCCAGTGGCCTCATGTCTTGCGGTGTTGAAGGCGTAAGTGACGAATGGCAAGATACTGTAGCAATTCTTGTGTGATTAATCAACGTACATGGACAGTATGTTTGCAAGCGTTCTGTTTCTGCGCTCGACCAGACCATTAGTTTGTGGATGGTAGGGCGTGGAATGGCGGAAGCTCGATGAACAGAGACGAAGAGTCTCTTCTACTAGATCCGCAATAAACTGACGTCCACGGTAGCTGATCACGATGCGAGGAGGTCCATGTCGAGGATAACGTGAGACAACAAGAAGACAGAGACTTCTGCTGCCGTGGCCGATGGCAGCGCGGCCGTGTCACAGTAGCAGGTAAGGTACGCAGACGATAACCCAACGATTGCCGTTTGAAGATCGCGGGAAAGGGCCAAGAAGGTCTATACCAGCTTGCTGAAATGGAACGCCAGGAGGAGGAACAGGCTGAAGTGGGCCATGTGGCGCGTTCGAAGGCACCTTGTAACGCGACACTGGAAGCAGCTGGCGACATACCGGTCGACGTCTTTCCGCATCGTGGGTCAGCAGAAGTGTTCTTTAGCCCGGTAGAGCGTTCGTGCGGAACCAAGATGACCGGAAGTTCGGTCGTCGTGCATGGCACATAAGGTTTGAGTGCGAAGACCCTTCGAAACGACTAAGAGGTAGCGTGCACCAGTGGACGAGAAGCTCTTTTTATACAAAACGCCGTCGCGTAAGCGAAAACGCCCGTCTGCAGGCGACTCCTGTGCTACCGCGAATAATGGCTGTAAGGTTTCATCCTTCTGCTGCTCGGATATGAGGGTACCCATGTCCGGAAATTCCGGGGACACGAAAGCTATGTATTGGTCGAAGTTGTCGGCATCGCATTCAGTTGTCGGAAGTGGCATCCGAGAGAGACAATCAGCACCCGCGTGCCGCCGGCCGCTCTCGTAGCAAAAACAAAATTATATTCCTGTAGACGGAGGGCCTAGCGCGCAAGTCGGCCTGACGGGTCGCGAAGATTCACGAGCAAGCAGAGTGAATGATGATCCGTGACCACAGTGAAGGGGTGTCCGTAGAGGAATGAACGAAACCGTTGCACTGCGAAAATGACCGCCAGACACTCCTGTTCAGTAACTGTGTAATTGCGCTCTGAGCGGCTCAGTGACCGACTAGCGTACGAAATCACGTGCTGGTGGTCCCCGATTCGTTGAACTAGTACAGCGCCGATCCCGACACCACTCGCATCGGTATGAACTTCGGTTGGTGACGAAGGATCGAAGTGCCGAAGAACTGGCCGGGACGTCAAGAGGAACTTGAGCTGGCGAAACGATGCGTCGCACCAATACCAAACGATGCTCAAAACGATGCTCCAAACGAGGTCGCACCAAACGATGCTCGTGACAATATATACATTATCGCAAACAGATCAAACACACCCAAAATATGCACAAAATACTTGTTTATCCGAAGCACATTGTTGCTTGCAACCTTCCTGTTTAATACTATTCGTCTTCCCTTATTCTACGAGCTTCCCCCTCTAGGCACCTGCCCCAGTGTCATATATATATATATATATATAATATATATATATATATATATATATATATATATATATATATATATATATATATATATACGTGTTTGTGCGTTCGTGACTCTCTTATTGCGACTTCAGCATGCCATGCTAAAGTACCTGTGCCATGCGCCTTTAGCATGACCTGAAGCCAGTCGTGAGTACGAGATCTACTCAATGTATTCGTTTGAAATCTTGTTTGTTTGCGCCGCTGCGATCCTTCGACTTCATTGCAGTGCCCACCGCTTAAATCACTGACTGCGCAAAGAATGTTCGCGCACCTTACAGATCGCAAATGCATGCGTAGAAAAATCTCGACGGCTCCTACTTGAAGCCAACAGCGGCGCCAGCAATAGCGGGTGAGGGGGAAGGGGGTGGGGCACTGCGGGGTCGCTGCTGGCCCTTTCAACGCTTTCGGTTTTCTTTAACCAAAACAGTAATGTCAATCGCATCAGCTATACGTAAAATATAATTCGCTTGTACGCCAGCATTGAAAAAACAATGAGGGAATAGATCGTTCTTCGACTACACTGCGCTCAGCCCTGGTAGTTCCATACTGAACCACCCGTCTAGTGCTTCATAACTCCAAGCAGGGTACATGAACTGGGTTGCACGATAGCCCGGCGTGTAATTCCTGGTTAAAAACGGTTTAATTACGCATAAAATTTTGAAAGCCCGTTTTTCGTTGCACTTTGAGATGCTGAAACGTCGGACAGTCTTCTTTTTCTTTCATTTTTGCTATTATCAAGGAAATGGCGCAGAAAAACGAGGCAGAAGAAGGAACGCGAACTACAACACTTGCATTGGCTTTATCTGGAAATCGATCCTTCCGTTTTATTTTCTGTTGTGTTTAGCTTTCGTGTTAGTTTTTTTTTTTTTTCATTCACCCATGTTATTACCTACGCTGTAGTAACAACTGTCTAGTAGTACAACTGGCTATGTGCCAGTTGTAGAGTGACATTGTTACTTAAAATGCAGACAAACTATAATTTCCTTCATGACGTTGTAGCACCAGTTCTGTGCTACGTCATGACCCACGTATATTGCAAGAATTAAGGAGTCTGGTCCCAAAAACTGCTAACTTATCAAAACTCATGGCGGCTCACCTGTAGAACGTGCGCTCCTCCAGAGTGGAGCCGTGGATGGCCCTAAAGTTGCATTTACATTGCAAGTCGCGTTGAATGGGTGATGTTCCGTGTGTGCATGTGTTCTCGTTAAGGTTAATTTATGCACGGCGGCGTTTATACTGCAATGCACATTGTCACCTGAAGACGCCACTGTGCTGCGTAATTACCAGGACAATCACGTGAAGCATAGCGCAATAAGCGATTATTAGTTACAGTAACAGAACAATGTCTTACCGTCTCATTCTCTTTTACTGATTTCATGCGTTTATAAGAGAACCGACTTGATGCGGCGACAGAAGCGGCACATGTAACCCCGATCAGTCTAAACCAATCAAGGTAACACCTGCCGCGAAGTGACAAAATTATTGTTGCTGCTTTCTTACAGGTAGCAACTGTAAGTAATAAGCGCCACGGAAGTGAAGTTTTTAATGGCCTGAAGTTACAACACAGGCACTGAATGTTGTAGCGATAACTTATTACCTCAGAATTATTGAGTAAGTACCCACACTTCTTTAATATAGTGTGGCTGCTATCACCATCAGCTTGAGTGATTACCTAGCATGCTTTAACCGCAGGTAGCGCTTATTCGGATAGAAGGTTCCACACACACACACACACACACACACACACACACACACACACACACACACACACACACACACACACACACACACACACACCCACACCCACACCCACACGCACGCACGCACGCGCGCACGCACGCGCGCACACACGCACGCACGCACACACAACGCCCGCGCTCAATTAGTGTTAGCGCAGTGCGTAGCATGTACGGCGGATAAATGCAACTAAATATGGATAATGAGTTTAAAGAACGGGAGGAGGGGGCGGGTAAACAACGGCGTTTAAGCAACAGCAACTTTGGGCCTCTAGCAACCCGGCCCAGTTCTCTGGCTCTGTACCCAGGCTCTGTACTCCACGAGCGTGTCGTGAAGTAGAATAGCACGACGCTAAATACGAACTCAAAGTTCTGAAGGAGAGGTAAATGTGGGATCAGTTCGTATGAACACACACCTTAACAACAAAATATATCAACGGCATATAAATAGGCCAGAAGATATGTAAAACAAATCTGAAAGCGTGTGTCGCACAGCTAAGCGCGAAGTGGAGCACGCCGTGACTCCGCTTGTATATAATGAGAACACAAAACACACGCGTGACGAGTCCATGAGTCTCTTGATCCATGACGGAGTCTTCGTCATTTGTAGACGAAGAGAACGACAACGGAGGGGAGGATACTCAAAAGCACGTGCACACGTTATTGCGCGCGGTACACTCGTCAGCACCGAGAGCTCGAGCGAAGAGCTAATTATTTAAAATGATAAAGCGAGACACAGAACGACCTGGAGCACGGTTAACCTTCGCCTTTAAGAGCGAACACTATATCGTCATTGGGTCCCGTTCATATCTCCTGCTGACAACAGAATTATGCTTTCTCATATATTCAAAGTCCGAGCTATGATATTTATAGGTGTTAAGTCATGGTTTACGATTTATCTATAGGCTATTATATTGAGAAACTGAATTTTGTTCACCAGATCACCTGGGCCGTGGCAAAGGGCTTTCGTGGTCGAGTGCTTCGGGAAACACGTCGGTCGCTCGAGTTGATTATTTCCGCTGCGAAAGCTTACGTCGAGTCCGACACCGGATTAACTTCGAAATTAATTCCCGGTTTCGCGTTAATATTTTTTGTGGGAGAACTGTACCCTCGCGCCAAAGACCGCGCTCGGACTCTTAGCGCGTTTTTAGCGCGATAGCGCTAAGCAGCTCGTATCGTAGAAAATTCGACGTTGGCGTAGGCGTCCGCAGCGAAAATAATCCCTTCGGAATACCACAATGCTATACTACCGTTTTCTGGACCACACGACCATGCAAACTCTCCGCATTGGCAAGTGAGGAAGATTGAGTTTCTTATAAACTTTTTAAAATCAGTCAGAAAAATTGCCACCAACGCCGCGGTGCCCTGATCTTCCCGCCATGGTAATCCATCAGAAACGGTGAGCGTGAGGCACCGCAAACGCAACGCCTTGCAGTTTTGCAAACGCAATGTCTGAGGCCACATTACTGTGGAATTGTTTACAAGGTCCATTACATGCTTATTACAACCTCTCTGAATGAAATCGATTTCCACATTTTCTTAGTACCTGCTGACTGTCTGGATCTTCACGTTTGCAGTGTTCGATGTACGTTTCTTCTTTTACCGCTATTCCTAGCAACTTAATGACTGAAGTTCCTTCTGACTTAGTTCGCTGTGGTCGTTTCTGTACTACATGGCCAGCATTTGTTGTAACTGTTGATGAGGGTCGCTGTGCGAATTTTAAAATTCAGAATAAATTTGCATCTTCTGAGTTTATTACAAGTTAGCATTACTCGAAAAAAATAGCGAATTCGTGAGTCAACAGTTTCACTCGGCAAGTGGGCGGGTAAATAGTGTGATGGTGTAAACAGTCTGATAGTGTAATAGTGTAAATAGTGATGAACGAAAGCAACCGTTCTAATACGAACGTATATCTCGTTCTCGGCTAAGCAGATCAAGGTATGCGGCCAGCGATGGTTGTTCAAGTATGACTCCGCAAAAAAAAAAAAAAAGAAGAATAAAACGGCAGAAAGGAAAAGAGATCAACCTATTAGTATTGTAGCCTTTTTGCAGTCATTATAGGTTACTAAGATATTTGCGACGAGTGACAAGAATGCTCCTATCGGAACTCGGCTGAGTTTGCTATCTGACAGCTTCTATCCATTGTGGTCGTGTGTATATGCTTTGATTTACTGCTAGAAAAATGCAGTTTGCAAATGTTCCATTCTTGATTGTTCATATATCATTCGCATTTCATGTTTAGTTAGGTGTCCAGCGAATGCTAAGGATACTTGGTGCGTGTTGAACAGCACTCGGCAGTTCCTATCTTTCATGTCGTGCTCCAGCATGACAGACATGTGAAGGACACATGACAGGTCATGTATCTTTCAAAGGTCAATGCGCGAACCTTCAAGCCAAGAGCCTTTGTGATCTCTCCTTCTTGAAAAGTCACATTCTCCGGGGAGCGTTCTAGGAAGCCGTGGTGCGGATTTTGCATTTAAATATGGTTATTATTTAAGTTCATATTGGGACACTCACATCCGGAGACATGCGCTGATTATGCATGACATGAAAGAAATACAATTGCGATGCTCGTTGTCGCTTCTTAGAAAGAAATAAGCGGATGATGACAGGTAACTGAAAAGTCAAACGTTAGTTGGTCAGTAACCCTTCACTGAAAGTTAAATTGAGAACATATTCCTTGAGTCCACACTCCGTTCGCATAGACTTAATTCGAACACAGTGAAACCCATTTCACGAATTCCTCTTACTAAGCCGATTACTACTAAATGCGAAACTCTTCTGGTGAACTTCAGAAACTTTGAGCATATCTATCTATCTATCTATCTATCTATCTATCTATCTATCTATCTATTGTGGGGAATTAGGCTGCTTGCCTCCGCCGCCAATCATCATCATAAAATACGCTAGCTCGTGGCACGTACCGCCGGCTTGGGGCGGAGCGCGTGGAGCGGATCTGGGCAGTCGGCGCTGGGCTTGCAACGAGTAAACTACGTTGTTCCAATGGCCCGTGCGCCCATCTCCGGGAGCCTCAGCTGGCCAGAAGCTCAGAAGCCACGGCCCTGAGCCCACACTATCTATCTATCTATCTATCTATCTATCTATCTATCTATCTATCTATCTATCTATCTATCTATCTATCTATCTATCTATCTATCTATCTATCTATCTACGTCGTGGCGCTCTCCTGATCGTCTCTCGATTGCTTGGCGGACACCAAGATTGTTTTCGACAGTAGATTTGATTGATTTATTTCAGGGGCTTTACGTCCCGAAACCGCGATATGATCATGAGAGATGCCGTAGTGGAGGGTACGGAAAAATTCGACCGCCTGGAGTTCTTTAACGTGCGCTGACATCGCACAATACACGGGCCCCAACATTTCGTCTCCATCGAAGCGCAGCCACAGCGGTCGGGACGGTAAGGTATAAGTACATAACGAACATGAATGATGCATCACTAAAATGATATACACATCAGATACGTCAGGATTAATAATAATACGATAATACAATCATATGTAGCTCAATCGTTTAGCTCAATTGCCACGTGTATCTCAAATTTGCTCAACTACGCCAAGAAATACATTTAAGATAAAGTTGAATAAAAGTTGTTAGATTCAGAACTGGAATTTCGTTAGTTTCATTCACCACAATAAGGATTAGTCAAATGTCATGCGCACCTCAGGTTCATTGCACATTACACAGTTGCATGCACACAAACACTCCGAATTCGGAAGGCTTGCGAGTCCCAATTCTTTTTTTTTTAAGAAGTGCTGCACTTTTTTTAAGAAGTGCTGCAATGACGCGCCGGGGAGTTAGGACACGCAGCAGCATCCGAAGCGTCAGGCACTACAGTTTCAGTACATCGTTATGTGAATCAGGCCTTATATCGATCGCCATAGCCATAGCCATTCTGACGCCTGCTGTTGTAACGCACACAGGTCTCAAATAATATAGTTGAATGAAGAGGTCCTTGAACACAACTGGGACAGAAGAGGCAAAACACCACCAGAGCCCCATTATGCAAATTTTGTTTCCCCAACCAAACTTATTAGCAACCATTCCCGGCCGGTTCAATGGATATGGCACTCGGCTGCTGATCCGAAGGTCGCGGGATCGAATCCCGGCCGTGGCAGCTGTATTTCGATGGAGGCGAAATGTCAGTGCAAGTTAAAGAATCCCGGGAGGTCGAAATTTCCGCAGCCATCCACTAATGCGTCTCTCATAATCGTAGTGTGGTTTTGGGACATAAAGCCACAGAAATCAATCAGACCGGTTCAAACCGCTGGTAGTCTTGAGACAGAAAACTTTTGATCGCTAACAAAGGACGAAAGGTTTAAAGCTGCATATACTGCAATTTTTTATAGACGTCATCGTGCGGCGCCGGTGCATTGATGCTGACATGTACCATCGGCATCAAATGAAACGTGAACAGCGGACCACGTATCTTCAAGCATTAATAGCAGCACAGTAGGCGCCGTTCAGTCATTAGCATTAACGGGCGCGCAGATCGGGCTTAGCTGCACTCCGGATGCAGCTGCCGGGCAAACAGCACCGCCATGTTGGGTCAAACCGCACATGAGCGTACTTATCTCTAATAATGACAGTGCTACCTGGATCGCCGGCACCGCGTTCGGTACTGGTATCACTCGCATGTTAGGTGCAGGTACCACTCACAGTTTTGGCGAACTGTGCTAAAATACTTGCCGCCGTCTGCCGAATTTTAGCTTCTGTTCCTGTTATTTTTATTTTCTTCCTCCGAGATATTGGAACTAGAAGAAAGCAAAAGTAATGCACTACAGAAGAATGGCCTAGTGATATGCCAAACCGGAAGTGCGCGCCCGTGATCACTGGACGGGCGTGGTAATGCTTGGGCCATGCGCACTACTGTTCGCATTTCATCTGACGCCGATAGTACGAGGAAATGATGGCATATGCACGTTGAACAGCTTACCTTAAACGCATTGCATTTTAGCTGGAAAGACTACACATGTTGATGATAAAACATGCACAATGAACGACACTATCACCTAATATCATTGCAAAAAAGGAGTATAATGTATTATCCGAGAAATGCCGCATGAAAACGTTCGATAATAACTGAGAATAACGCCAATGAATAACTTTTAATAAATGTTGAAATGCCGAATACGTTCATCTACAAAAGGTTAATATTTCATTGACAATATCGTTACGGGTATAGCGCGGAATACTTTCATCTCTTCCCCAAGGCCATGTGTGATGACATGCGCTGGACGTTCGATGATTGAACCGCGGCCCATCACACATGCTCGTCCACAAGTTCGTCTGCGGTGGTCACGTTGTTGACTGTGGCCAAATCGCTGCTGTTTTTGGTAACGGTGGGCTGGCCGCCCGTAGCAGGTCCAGGCGCCTCCAGCGACGGTTCTGTCGATGCCACACTCTCGCGTTGACTGACGGCCGACGTCGTAACGCTGGTGTTTTGCCAGAAGCCTGGTAGCCGAGGAGTAGGACTGTCGCCGTAGAAGAAAGCGGCGCCCACGAGCACGGCCAGCGTCAGAAGCAGGCAGAGTATTACCGACAGCACGGCCGCGGCGGCACCAGCAGTGTCCCCACCGGGGCCCGCGTCAGTCCGCTTGCTCTTATGCGACGAGATTTCGGTCTT